>CANUEX010009085.1:0-122207 GCA_948099535.1 Jatropha multifida
TATAAAGTTTTTAATTATTAAATAAAAACAAACCGTCCAAGGTAAGTTGCCGGAGAGAAAAGAATAGTGACGCACAGTGTTTTTTTTTCAAAAATATCCGATTCGGGTCTAATTTAAATTAATTCGGTCCAATTAAAGAAATATTGGTCCAATTTTATTCAATTAATGGTTATTCAATAAATTTTCGGGCGAACCAAAATGATTTTCGATCCCGATAATATTACGTGGCGTAATATTATTGGCTAATAATTTACAATTTAAATTTAAATAGGAATGTTTCGAAATAAAAATTTCAGGGTATTATACTTTATTTCTTATGGTTGTGTTGAAAATAGTTTTTTTATTTACACAATTAAAAATTTTTTATTTTAAATAGTAAAAAACTATATATTAAATAAAAATTAAATGTTCTAGTTTTTGTAACTAATTTTATAGGTAACAAGTCATTTGTTTAATTTTAAATCTAATGGTTTGTCTTTAATTAATTTAAATTTAATGGTGAAAAAAAATTCTGCGTTGACGTAGAAGTCTTTAAATAAATACTCTCTAGTTCTACCCAAAATTAAAATAAATCAGTAAACATTAAACACTCCAGGCAATGAAGATAACAGTCGTTATAACGGCGACAATATACGGAAAGGGGTAGGCGTTAAAAGAGGCGGGGAGAGTGGGGAGAGATGGGGTAAAAGACAAACGACAGTTAAGCTGCCGAATCTGTACTGTTGCCACGTCATCGAAAGATTCAGATTCCGAGGTAGCCAAAGAAATTGCAGGAAGGGTAATACTAAGATGACAGAACAAATCACGGGATTTACATGACACCTGGTTTAGCTGCTGTGACCATACAGTGTATATTAAGGTGCCTTTGTTACAATTTAGGCCAAGCAAAAGCTGCCAATGGTAACAAATTTTGGAGGTTTTACTTGTTATAGCATTATGTATGGCAAAGAACCTCTTTATTTTATTTTTTTTTATAAATGTCTTTGGGGTTTTTATTTGGCGGGCTCATTTGTTTAGAATTAAATCTTACTTGTATCGGGTTAATTCAATTTTTAATTATAATCTACATAAATATATAATTTCTAAAGCTTAAAAGCTTACGTGGCAATATATTAAAATAGTATTTTTTTAATAAATGAGGTTAATTGACTAATTACACTAACCACCGAAACAAGTTTATGAAACCAATGATCCAACTTGTTTTACAAAAAAAGAAAGAAAAAGAAATCATATTAGAGTAGATTTGAGTTGATTTAAAGATAAAGTTGGAAATAAGAAAATTGAGTGAGTGTTGGGATGTTTTGACCAAATCACTAAAGGAAACCAAGCAACCATCATAGCAAATAATGCAAGAAATGTCCCAATGATTATGTCTATGCTTTAATCATTGAGACAAAGTTAATTAAAGGACTAACAATTTGGTGCTATTTGTGAGCTAAAGGTTGCTTCCATCCCATGCATCACTCGTCTCTTTTATCTTTCCTCTCATACCAAAATTGCATAATTTGATAATTAAATATTTATTTAGTTCTTGAATTTTAATCAAGGTTATTATCATAATATTTACTGTTCTGAGTTTTAGTTATATTAAACTATTTAGTTGTTTCGTCTAAAATAATATTATTTTTTACTATTAATATCGTATTAAACGTGAATGATTAAATAGTCAAATATTATAAAATAAAATTCGAAGAAAGCTCCAACTCAGCTCAAAATTTGAGTGAATCTAAAATAATATTATATATATAAGCTCGATAAAATTTGACGAACTTTCAAGTTGTACTTTATTAGGTTCGAGTTCGAATCGATCTGAACTTTTTTCGAGCCAAGGTTGAAAAGTTTGAAGGCTGGTTCGATTCGTTTAACCCTTATAAACTTCAGTTACTCTAATCATCTATAAATATAAATCGTTTAAAATTGTCGCACGACCGCTAAGAAGACAATTGATTCTTCGAAACTATAACAAAGCATTTGTTAATTTGACTGAACTATCCATTAGAAAATTAAATAGATAATTATTGCATTTATTATAAATAGATAATTAACAAAGCATATGTAAATTTTACATGATCGTACTAACCACATCTAATAACATTAAGTGGCTTATCCCAATAGGTTTTTAAACTTGATTTAGCTTTTCTTTTTTTTTTTTCCATGAAAACGTCCCCACGTTCGAGCAAAAGATCATATTATGTGTCTGGATCGAGGATAGATGATGGCATGTTCAATGAATCATCTCAATGTCTATCGCATGATTTTATGTGTGCATAAGATCATATTAGTGGGACCAATATCTTCATTATGATAAAAGAACGGTAAAATTTGGAATAGAAATGGGTTGGTTAATCACTTACCCTAAAATGAAACAATTATAGACACCTTCAAATCTTAATGAGATCTCAATACATTTTGTATGATTTTCTTAATATATTGGTCATGCGGATGGGGCCATTAATCATAAATTATCATCAAATTGGAAATTCTTGCTCCTTAGAGGAAGAGGAAAAGTTCCTCAACAAACGGTGAGTTTAGTTTAGTTATTAATTATTTGAAAAATATTTTAATAAGAGCCAATGTGAATTGCTAAATAATCATTAAAAATATAATTATTTTTCTATTATTAATTTTTTATATCTTATACACGCATATCAACGTGTCATTCTATTTAACATTTTTTACATTTTTTTTAACTGTAAAATAAATATTTCACCGAACTATTTTATAAGTCGAGGTGTTTAATGGTAGAATTTAATCATATTTATTCATAATAATAAACATATATTTTACAACTTTCCAGAAAAAAATTTGTACTTACCAATTTGATAGTTATGTTACAGAAAATATTTATTTGAAAATTCATCTGCAAATGAAACTACTTCCTCTTGTCAAATAATAGAAAAATGATTAGATTCTGTAATTAATTGAGCATCCCAAATTTGGCAATTGCTTTCACTTGGAGCCAGCAAAGAAAAACTGAAGATTGTTGGCAAAAAAAAAAAAAGGAATGGTTGGCAAATTTGAATTTCAAAATTCAATTATTTGAATTTTTGAAGAGATCTTTCAGTTATTACACAATTATACTACAATTTGTGAAAAATTACAATCAAATATAAATTTGTAATTATTCTCTTTTATGTATAAACACAATCATTTTTAGAGTTTATATAGAAGAGTTCTAAGTAACTTGAAACTTAATTATTGACCTTCAAAGAAAATATATTTTATGGTTATTATTTTGTAAATTAGTTTGAAACTTCACGATCAATATGAATGAGAATTTTCTTTTTAATTTGAAAATTTAAATTTTATAAAATTTATAACTAATTGAAAATGTATTATTTTTACAATATTTTTATTTATATTTTCAATTAATTTGTGCCAAATATAGGCTAAATTTGAATTTTATTGACCAGATGGAATGCACCAATTATGAAGAGTATTAATAATCATTATGTAGCCTATTTATCATTTTCAATGTGAACGGATGAAACAAATTACCTTAAAAGCTAAAATATTCTCATAACTGAAGGAAATTGATTTTTTTTCTTTTTTTTTTAAAAAAAACTTCATTTACTCATGTGCCCTTTTAATTAAGTTGTACAAATATATATTTTTTTTAATTTTGAGAGATGGGGATTCGAACTCGGATTCATTCTCGAGCCGCATATAGAGACTATGTCCTGCGGTGGTGCAAGTTATATAAATAATTTGAAACGAATTGTAGGTATAATTACGGTTAAAGAATAATAGTAATTTTCAAATTAAAAGTTTATTAGTATCTGAAGATTTACCCAAAAATAGATAAAGTGACAAAAGTGGGTTAAAGAAAGAAAATTGCAGATTTTCCCAATTGGGTTGGTATTACAAAGACAAATTTGAAAAAAATAATTAATCTACTAAATGAAGTTTAAAAGCAATCATAGATTACATGCCAAAGGTTAAAATAAAGACATAATTAGTTTTAGTAATTGACAGATGGCAGGTGAGTTACATAGCAGGACAAATGTTTCCAACCAATGGGGCCACCCCACCAGTTGTTACCATATATAAATATTTATTTAATTTAAAAATTTTAATATTACTATAATTTTATTTATTTGTTTTGAATCTTGTCTCAATGAGACCCTGAAACCTTAATGGAAGCAGGTTGTCTTCTACATTCTCTACTGACTCTTTCTTTCTTTTCTTTTTTCACTTTCTTTTCCTGCTGGGCCCATTAGTCTGCAAACTCATCTGGGTCATTATTAAATCTTCCTCCACCAGCAACTTTCATTTCCATCTCCTCCTATCCTTTTCTTTTCTTTCTCTCTGTACCTGTAAGTTTCAAAAGATATAGAGCTGTTATGGCTGGGTCTCTTCAAGACATAGAATCTTGGCTTCCAACTGAGTTTCTTACCGAGGAAGAGTTGCTTATGGACAAAGAAAACTTTCTCAAGAACGCTGAGTTCAACCCCAGTTTTAGCTTCCCTTCTGAGTTCCCTTACGAGTTTGACTCGTTTGGTTCCTCTTCGACTCTCAGCTCGCCTGACGAGTCTGTTGTTGGCTCAACCGAAACACAGAGCAGTAACGAGGACGGTTTCTTAGCTGGGTTAACTCGGCGTCTGACTGTGAAGTCTGAGGTAAGTTTTCACTCTTCTTTTTTTCTGACCTTTTGTTTACTACTTGAATGGTCTACAAGTAGGTTTTGACGTGTTTCTTGGTTTAATAGAGGAAGACGGTCATGGCTGGGTCACCTGAGTCAACACTGAGTGGAATCGGAAGCTGGTCTGTTTCAAGCAACGGGAGCCCAAACGGTGTGCTGTCACCGCCAACGACGCCATTTGGGGCTAAAAATGATACGTGGGATCTGATATACGCAGCTGCTGGTCAAGTTGCGAGGTTAAAAATGAGCAATGAAGGCAATAAGTACAGTAATCAACAAGGGAGAGGATTAATGGGTCCACATAGGAGCCAAAATCCAGAAACAGCACTGAAATATCAGAATACTGGGCTTTACTCGAGCCAGTGTTATGGCCACTCTGTTCCTCAAATGAATCAGGTAATATAAGTTGGCTACAAAAACACAAGCTCTGTTTGAGGTAATATAAGTTTTGCCCTGTTTGGTCACCAAGAAATGAAGAAAAATGAAAATGAAGATTTCAGTTCTAATTAGCTAAAATTTTTAAAGTAGACTAATTTAAACGAAATGGTTTTTGATTTTGTGACTTGAAAGTGGATTTGGTTTGTCTAAGCTTTTTAGATAGGCTAATGGGTCTAAGTGTTTCTTCTGTCTTTGCAGTACCATTGTCAAGCGAGGCAGGAACAGATGCTAAAACAACAGAGTCCTTCTATTTGGGGCAAACAGCAAGTGAAAGTAGGCTGGCAAGTCCAGAGCCAACCCCAGCACCATCACTCTCTGCAGCAGCACCAACTCCTTCAACCTCAGCACCACCACCAGCAACAGCAGATGCAGAGCAGAAACAGAGGAGTTTGCTGCGAACATGGAAGATGCGCGCGTCCACTAGGTCTACCTCAGTCTGCTTGGCCTCCTCTTCAAAACCAAAACCACCATCAACAACAACAGCAACAACCCGGTACTAATTCCGGCATGAGAGCAGTTTTTCTTGGTGGATCTGGTGTTAAAAAGGAATGTGCAGGGACTGGTGTTTTCTTGCCTCGCAGATACGGAAACCCCACTGACTCGAAGAAAAAATCTGGTAATTATATCTAAAACGCAATTTAATTTCTGGTTTCTTTCCAATATTTGTTTTAATTTATGGGTTATCTTCAAATTTCTGTTTTGGAACTATTTTGACCTTTTCTGGAATTTCCTTTTTGCGTTTCTTTAGCTTGCTCTACAGTTCTGCTACCAGCAAAAGTTGTTCAGGCTCTAAATTTGAACTTTGAAGATATGAACATTAAGGGCCGCAATCATAACCAGACACAGCCTTGCTTCAATACTTCTTTGGCCTCTGACTATGGTAAAAAAAATGCTGAAGAAAGTATTTTAATTAATATTATTAATTAACTAGAGTAATTTAACTTATTACAGTATCTTTTCTTTATAGATGCATTTATGGCAAGAAGGAACGCACTTTTGGCGCAGCAGAAGAGAAATATGCGTGCAGAGGGCGTGCTCAATCATGAACTCTTGCCTCAAGAATGGACATATTGACCCAGGAAAAAGAAAATTGTTGGTTTTTGTTAGAAAAAAAAAGGCAAGTATAGAGGTAGAAGAAGAAGAAGAAGAAGAAGCAGAAGGAATATATATATATATAGGGTTCTTATGGGATTTGGTTTTAATTATATAGGAAAAGAATAATAAATTTATTTTTGAAGGAAGTTTGAATCAGACTTTTAGATGAAGAAAAGGAAGTAGATATACACTAGCAGTGGTAGTAATATTGGTAGTAGTAGAGGAAAAGTTGGTATTTTTATATTAGTAGTAATAAAGGGGAATATATGGTTTTTAGGCCTTTTAAAGTTTTTGATTTTGGAGGCATAATCTTTTGTTTATGATATTTATTTAATTATAGGGAAGAAGATGATTAGGAGGTTAAATGATTTTGAAATGGGAAGGTTTGTTCATGAAGAATCCACAACCTTCTATGCTTGTAAGTTGTAATGTCCCATGGCCATGGCCATGGCAGTTACAAGAAATTCTAATAAGAAAAAGCTTTTATTTATTTATTTAGTGTTCTGTTATAGTCTCTGCTTGTCTTGCTAAATGTCACTAAACACTAATATTCTTCTATCATAAAACTGAATGATGCCCTTTCAGGAAAGCTTTTTCTGCAGAAAGCAAACCAAAACAGTAAAATCTTTTTGCTTTTTGCCTTGTTCGTTTGGAATTTTGATTACTATCGACAATTAAATTATGGATTAAGGTGATTTTGAACATCTTTTTAACAATGACAGCTAAAGTGCAATTTACACAACAAGTTTAAATCTTGGCTCCCCTTAATTTTTCGTACTTACACTGGCAGTCCATTAAGAGTTGGGAAGTGTAGTCTTGAAGAAATGGCTAAAGAATTTGCAAGCCTTCATTTGAAAGAATACATTTGGATCAAATTTGAACGATTAAATTTAAATTTATGAAGCTTTAACTTTGTCGTTTAATAGCTAACCTGCCGTATCATTTAAATTGAAATTCTGTTTTAGAAATAAAGGGTAGCAAATGTAATATTGCAGGCTAAAAACTTACATTATTTATTATTTAACATGAAAAAGGAAAGGAACTGGACAAAGGAAAATGCTTCAGCGTGAAGCAGCAGTAGCACTTACTTTCTTTAAATTAATTGTTATGATGTTTTCTTTAAATTTACTTCCACCTATATGCCCTACTTACACATGGCATGTATAAAATTTTAAAATAAATTTATATTTTTTATGATCTTATTAGATAAAGATTTTAATATTTTTAACCAATTTTCAATATTTGTCTTAAATAAAACTGAAATGTTAAATTATAGTAATAATTAAAAATAGTTCTGCCATTTGCTGGACATAACACCACTGCATGGTCAAAAATAGAGAAAAAGCAGGAAAAATGACGTGCTTCCCACATGAACATAGGTGGAGCCGTGGAGTGGAGCTCCACAAAATAATTAATTTTGCTTTTTCTTTTATTTTTTTAATGATGATATTAATATTAATTAATTAATGTTTTCCCTGCATCGCTCTTCTTTGGGCCACCGCCTGCAAACCCAGCAAACCTCACCTGAACCCATTATTAAAACCTTCCCCACCACCACATTCCCCAGTTCTCATTTCCCTTTCTTTTTTCTCTCTATACATGTAGCTTTAAATGGATTTGTACGTTTAATGTTCGTGTCTTCTCAACACGTATAATCTTGGCTTCCAACTGGATTTTTGCAGAGGAATAGCTTGTAGCCATGGATAACTTTAAAGAAAATGGATTGGACACTGAGTTTGATTCCAGTTTGAACTTCCCAGCTGAGTTCCCTTACGAGTTTGCCTCGTTCGGTTCTTCTTCTGATGTTGGCTCTACTGAGACGGAGAGCAGCGACGAAGATGATTTTCTAGCTGGCTTGGCTTGGCGCTTGACTCAGCAAATCGGTGGTGAGCCTATCAAGGTAGACTTCGACTACATGCGCTTCTCTTTTACATTTTGTGTCTTAGACTGAAAAAAAAAAAGGGTTTGATGTGTTTCGCTTATATTTTTAATTCGATAGAAGAAGTGGGTCATGGCCGGGTCGCCCGAGTCGACACTTAGTGGAATTGGGTGCTGGTCAGCTTCGAGCAACGGCAGCCCAAACGGCGAGTTGTCACCTCCAACGACCCCATTTGCAGCGAAAAATGATTCATGGGACTTAATATATGAAGCTGCTGGTCGTATTGATAGGTTAAAGATGAGCAATGAAGGCGACAACAGCTGTAACTATCAAGGAAGGCGATTGTTGGGTCATGCTGCAGGGAAAATCCAGATTACCGGGTTTTCCTCAAGCAAGAGTTCTGATCAGACTGTTCCGCACTTGAATCAGGTAATTAAACTGCCCAGTTTAGAGGAATCTTTAATTAACCTTTGGTTGGCTTGGCTGTCGAGAAAAAGAAGTAATAGGAGAAGAAAAATTAGGGAGAAAAGAAAAATAGGGTCTGAGTTTGTATGGAGTAAAATCGGAATCTTTGTTTGGTTTAGCAAGTGAGTGTTAACGCTTACGCGTCACCCTGACTCTGTTTGGCTATCTAGAAAGGAAAAGAAACCGTATAAGAAAATGATTATTGGGGTAACTGAGTAGTATGGACTTAAATGAATATAGTGGCTTTCCTTTTCTTTTGTGGTGATGGGTTTTATTGGTTCTCTATTTTGCAGTATCAGAATCAAGTGAGGCAAAACCGGGTGGTAATGAATCCCCAGTTGCAAGCTCAGCCCTGGCAAGGCAACCAAATACGAAGCAGAGTGCATCCTCTGGGTCTGCCACAGTCGGCGTGGCCACTCCTTCAAGCTCAATCAAATCAACACCAGAACCAACACCATCAGCAGTCACCCCACTCTAGTTCATGCAAGAAAACTCCTTTTCTTGGCGGCTTTAGTGCGAAAAGAGAGTGTACTGGCACTGGCGTTTTCTTGCCTCGCAGATACACAAATTCTTCTGACTGTAACAGGAAATCAGGTATCATCTAGTTTTGTCCTTTAGGGTTAATTTAGTTTCTCCACTTGATGGTATTTGGCCCTGATTTTATCCTATTGTTTGTGCAAATGAATTATTATTACCCATATATTAACATGATGCTTATTAATTTTTCTTGTATCCACAGGCAAGGTTGTTCAGGCTCAAAAATCTAACCTTGAGGACATGAACATTCAGAATCATGCCCTTAATAGTGGATTCATGTCTCATCATGGTAAGCAAGTCCTTAATTTGATCCTTCTTTTTGGTTTTCAGTTTATTTGAGCATTAGAGGAGACTGGAATCTGGAATTTGGGAGGGCCTTGATTTGAACTGTTTATGCAATGTTGCGTGCAGATGCTATGATGGCAAGAAGAAATGCTTTATTGAGAAAGCAGAAAGGAAATTTAGGCCATGAGAGTGTGCTTAATCCTGAAACAGTTCTACCCCAAGAGCGGATATACTGACCCAAGATTGATGTATAAGGTAGAAGCAACATACAAGCGGTAGATCTATAAAGTTTTATGGAATACGGTTTTGGAAGACGAAAACAAGAAAGGATTCAGGAGTAGATGTACTTCACAGGAAATAAAGGCAATAAATCCTGGGTTGGGTTTTTTTTTTTTTTTTTATGAAAAATAGCTAGAAAAGCACAAATAGAAGAAGGATATGTATTTATTTTTTTGTAATGGTGTCTAATAAGAGGCTTAACTCATTTTTTTAATATTTTTTATTCTTTGGTTGTGAAATGATTTAAGTTATTGGGTATAAAAACGGATTAATTATGTTTTTCTAATTACAGAGATCGTATTACAATTTTATTGTCTGAGGACGTTGGAATAGATTCTTTTTCAGTTATTAGGATGTACCACGTAAAAAGGAAAGGTTTGTGACAGTTGTAACCCACTGGACTCGAGAAGTGTAGCATTGAAGAAAAGTCAACAAAAAATTAAATTCAAAATAGCTTGTTGAGCTCCAATTTGCCCTTTGATATCTAACCTTACCTATCAACCAAATTTATCAAGGACTATGACTAAATTGGCAATTTTGAATTTGAATATTTGATAGATGAAAAGTTTCAGCTTCTTTCTCCATTCAATATTTATACCAATAAGTGTCTTTTACACTCTCAAATTTAATTATTAATTATATCCTAATTAGCATCTCATGTCTAATGAGTCCTTTATTTATTTACAAGGAGAAATTGCTTTTTCAGTTTTGATAGCCATATGGGCTTACATGGATTTGGGTCTGGGTCCCATTTGATATTTGTTTTCTTTTTTTTCCAAAAAGCAAGTAAATAGCTGATGCAAGGACATCTTTGGTAGTTGTGATTTGGTTCCCTGTGAACTCCAATTTTGTTGACTTGGTCAACTCTCTCACTTCAATTTTATGGATTTAATTAATTGTAATTAGTTATAATTATTACAATAATTATCACAAAAACAACCTCCCTCGCATGTGATGTGAGTTGGCATGAGACCAGAGCATGAAAAAAGTCAACTTTTCTTACTTTTTTAATTTTCTGTGTTTAGATGCTCATATTCAGATACTTTTTTACTTTTTTTTCTTACTTCCTTTTGTATTTAAGTACTCTTTTACTTCTTTCTGAATTTTTATGGAGGATTCAATCTATCTTATTATTGATGAATCAACCATATCTCAAAGAGCTGCACGAGAAAAATTCGATTTTTGATCAACAACAATCAGATTTTTATTTTTTATCTTTTATAGTATTTATTTCTACAATTGGAAGAATTATTGTTGAATTGTATATTTTATTTTTTAGAAACTATTTTGAAATTTTTGTAATTTAAAACATTAATTATTAAAAGTCATGTAGATTATGAAAATGTATTAAAAATAATTTATAAATTGTAAATCATTATAAGCTATAAATATAATATGCGAAGCCTTCTTTTAATTTAATATAATTAAATAAAATCAATCACTGTCTAAACAAAAATGATAGCATTTATTTTTTTAATATAAAGCATCAACGATAATATTTTGTTCCGTGCCGATTTCCATCCTCTCTATCTGCCGTTTGTGGAGAATGACAGCAACATGAAGATAAAATTGAGGAATTAAGACAAAGGATATTTTTGTAATTTTGTGCAAACAATGAAAATTTCCCATGAGATTTGGAGAGATTGTAAAATTGTGGACCCCAGAGGACTTTAGTACAAATTTTCCTTCCTCGGTAATTTTTCCAACCTCATCCAAATAGAAAAATAACTTTCCTCGTGTATTTTCCTTCGTTCCAAACACACTGTTAAAGTTTTAGAGACTATAAATTGTTATTTTTTTTTGTCTAATTCGATGGAACGAAGTATCATACTTTCATTCTCAAAAAATAAACAAACTTAAAAGACAATTCAAATCCAATCATTATTGGCTTTAACCAGTATCTTGTCTTTGCTCTTGTTTGTATTTTCGTTAGTGATAGATTACTTATACATTACACTGCAATAAATATATTTGAAGTACAAAAGAAATGGATAGAGGTAGTGAGTAATCAACTATTATTAAGCTAAATCCTTTTTTTATTTCTCAACTGAGGTAGGCTGTATCCAGCTCCTGTGGCACAAATCAAGCCAACACCCTCCATCTCAATGCTTCAATAAATTATTTTGGGCATTTTCGTTGAAATTACATATTTTAATAACTATTTTATATCTGAATAACTTAGAATATTCATGAATATCACCATAACGACGAGAAAAAAAAATTTTAACTTTCAATTATACTGATTGAATTAATCTCATTACATCGTATTATTAATTTTTAAAAATAGACAAAAAAAATAAGAATTTGAATTATAAGTATACATATAATTGGGTTAATTTTTTACTTTATTGTAAATGTACTTATTTGACACGACTCAAACTTCATATTTGTAATATTATTAGTTTTTAAGTTTCGAATTCTATCTTTGGAATGTTCATTTGAGGGCATATCTTTTTTTTTTTTTTCAAAAAAATCACTCAATTGCTTATTATGTGAGTTTAAGATTTCATTATCAAACCACAGAAAGTCCCATTTTTAATTTTTTTTTAAGTATTAGAGAAGAAAATTCGAATATGAATTCATTGTCAGATCGTTATATATTTATCATTAGATCATGTCTTTGTGTGCTTATCTTCAATTAATTTTATATATAGAATAGGATTCCTATTCTATGATTGATGGGTTCAAGAAAAGTCTAAATTTAGAAAAAAATAATTATCAAAAGATTAGGTAAATGTTGGTTCCATAATTGAGGTTCCAAATCAAATTCATTGGTTTATACATAAAAAAGGAGCCTTTATTTGCTATTTAAGAAATTGAAAATTTCACTATTTCTCCTAATTGGCTTGTCAGCAACTAAAATTAACAACTAATCAAAGGGTGGAAAGCTTAAATTTAGGAGTTGTCGCCACATGGGGGGTTTCTTTAATTGAACTCTTGAGTGATGTTTATTGAGATTCTTTCTCCTTAATTGGTTTGCTCCCTATTCCTTCCATTAATTAGGCCAGGCCTCCAATTAGCCTACTCTTTATCCCTTAACAATAAGATGTTACTTTCCAACTCTTTTTTTTTAGTTGCCCTAACTCAATAAGAATTTTGTTACCCATCTACAAAAATTGTAAACTGAATTCGAATGTGTAATACCATTTTAACATAAACTTAGGCTTCAACGTTGGGTGTGGGTGTGTATACATATATGTATATAGTATGAAAAGATATGAATGGCCTGCATGGGACAAACCAATGAGGAGATTCGTTGCTTGTAGGGTTGAATGATGCCATGCTGCTATGATTCTCACCGTTGTAGGCAGCGTGCTTGGCAGCAATCATGTTAGCCTTCTTTTTCCTACTGCCTATAAATTATCAAATACAGAAACATTTTTAAAAAATCTAGCTCATGGAAGGTCCTTAATAGGAGCTAATTTTTATAAATTACTCAATATAAAACAATCTAGCTTTCGAGTAGAACGTCACAAGACTTAAGTTCGGCTCATTTGGAAGGAGCTCGAGCTTGATTCCAACTGAATTTTTTCGAAGACTAAACTCGAATAGTTGTCAACTGGCTCGACTCATTTACGCCTCTACTTTTAATTGCCATTCATAATTCTGGTTTATGGCTGGTTGCAATGGGCTAACTACAGGCTACCTCTAATACTATTGGGCTAAGTTCGGCTTGTTCAAGATTCAAGGTCTGAAGAGCAAAGGCTACAGATAGGCTATGCAACTTAAAGAAACACTACGCAAAAGCCTGAGCATGCTAACCACAGAACTCTTGCTCCAGTTCTTGCCATTGGGCATCTGGCCCAATAAGCAAGCCACTCTCGCCGGGACTTAGGTTAAGTGATTAAAAAAAAAGGCTGGATTGCTGATTAGAATCGAGCCTGTGAATTCATTCGAGGAAAAAAAAAAACCCTGATTATTTAGGTTACTTCCAAATAATTTGACAAAAAATGGAACATTAACTAATTTAACAATTTTCACTATAAAATGAAACTAAGATTTACAATTAAAAGAAAAACTTTAAGTTTTTTTATTAACGAAAACTCATATTACATAATAAAAACAGCAACTGCATAAGGAAACAAGCTCACAACAACAAACCCATTACACACATCGATTCATTTTATTGGATGGATGGGCACCATTTAGACTTGGACACACTCAAACATACATAACTAAAAGTTTCAACCAGAAATCTCAATAGCCTTCACGTCAGGTTTCTTGACTTCCACTTTAGGCACTGTCACAGACAAGACTCCATTTTCCATGCTGGCCTTAACCTCATTAACCTTTGCATTCTCCGGCAACCTAAACCTTCTCAAGAACTTACCACTTGACCTTTCAACTCTATGCCACTTATCATTCTTTTCTTCTTTCTCTTTGCTTCTCTCTCCGCTTATCTGCAAGACCCTTCCTTCCTCTATCTCCACTTTCACTTCCTCTTTCTTTACCCCTGGAAGATCAGCCTTGAATACATGAGCTTCTGGTGTTTCTTTCCAGTCTATGCGGGTGTTGGCAAAAGCTGCCGTTTCGTTCGATAACTCAGAACGAGGAGCAGAAAGAGCAGTGCTTGTGAAAGGGAAGTCCTGAAATGGATCCCAGATATCGAGAGAGAAGGGATCGAAAATGTTGGTTCTGCGGCCACCGAAGAAGGTGCTTGGAATCAGAGACATTTTCTTGATTGGTTTTTGGAGAAGATCAAAGATTGGTGAGAGAAGGTTTCTTGGTTTAGTGTGTTTCTTTTGTTTGTGTGCTTTGAAAGGTTAATGGAAGGACATATTTATAGTATTCTTTTCTTTCCTTTTTGGGTATGGGAATAAACAATGGTGAGTTCTTGATGCTTCATGAAAATGGAGACTGGTGATCAATCTCGAACGTGGAAGAAATTCTTGCTTTCACTTTGTGTTAATATTACTATTGTGTTCCCCATGGGTTCCACCAGTAGAGAGATGGGGACGGGATGGGACTAGATTGCAGCAATGATCTCCAACCTTCCACTGCCTTCCACAACTTTTATTAATTTATAATTTTTTTATGAACAAAATTTAATCATTTATAAACTAAAATATAATTAAAAGTTAGAAGGTTTCTACTAGAGTATCATATAATCCTAGAATATTAGGAGATGATCAAGTACCGTAATAAGGAATTACAGGGAAAAAAAAATAGTAATGGGAACTCGTAACTGTGACCGAAAATGACCTATTGATTATCTTTCAATTGGACTGAACGGACTGGGTCCAATCTCACGGGTAGCCCGAGCCGAAGCAGAAGCATTTCGAACCTCAATTAGGCCTGATGTGTCAATAGGGTTCAATAATTTTGTTGTTCATTAATTTAGCTTCTCACCACCAACTAGTATTAATTGATTTGAAAATAATGACTTATTTAGATTCCGTCTATAGTCTCGTCCATGAATCAAATGAATGAAAATAAGTTTTTTTAAACGGGAATTTGTCTTATCATTTATTGGGAAAAAAAAGATAAAACATCAATAATTTTTAAAAAATCTCTATTTTAGTTAATTTTGTTCATAAGCACGAACATAAACCTGGTTTAGGAGGTTCTGAATTAATTTTTTGTTTGAAGGCCTATTTATTTGAAGGATGTTTAGTTTGACCACCTGTTTTTAATTTTTGATTTAAATTGTATTCTTTAACTAGTCAATTTAAAAATAAATAATTAGGTGTTAAGTGAAATTACTTTTAAGTATTTGATTAGTATATAGTTAAAAGGAAAAAAAAAAAAAACCTCAATTCTGCATTATGGGTGTGAATACTTAGCAAAACAAGTCCTAGAGCGCAAGACTAGGACTCGTGAACTTGAGAAGTTGACTAGTTTTGATTGTGTTTAATAAACATAACTCAAAAGTTGAACTTCAATGTGTTCTGATAATTTTTTTTTTTCTAAAAATTTGTTTGTGGTAATTTACACGGACAAGAACCTATTATTGTTCGACACTTTTCAGGCTTTTGTTTCTGGCAGTCTTTCGTTAACACCCATGAACATCCGTCTGGTAGAGAGTATTTCAGTAAAGTACTTGAGCTAAAAAACAATTTCATGGAACAAACATTTTGATATTGGCAAGTAAGGTCCTGTCACATATTGTTCTACTTGTGTTTTTATTTTATTTTTCAAGACAAGTGGACATAACATAACGGTTTTAACTATGTTATCCCTCTGCGTCATCAGGAAAATTTACTAGGAGAACATTTTTATTTTAAGGAATATCTCTACCTTATTCGAATTAGAAAGTAAAATTGTTTGCAAGAGTTAATGAAATCTTTTGTTAAAGGGAAGTCAAACGCCAAAGCCGTCCTTAGACGGTTTGATTAATTGGCAATCTTTGTTAGTAATGGTTCATTATGTGTATATACATGGATCCATCAATTTTTCCTAGGCTCTAATGGCAAATCAGTTCTCTCTAATTGGCATAGTCATAATTAGTAGCCTTCTTATTACCTGCCATGGAACATCGGATGATAGAAAGGCGAATACTTTCCTTCCCTCCCTTTTTTTTTCCCTTTGAAATTAGTTTTTTAAGGCACACACATGATTAATTATTAGTGTTTAAATACGTATATAATCATTTTTTTAATGCATGCATGCAGGTTTACATTGTGTACATGGGTGACCGTCCAAAGAGTGAAATTTTTGCATCAGATCTTCATGCCAACATGCTACAACAAGTTCTTGGCAGGTTTTTTAATTATTTACATAAACAAATGTCTAGTTTTAGGTTTTGGGTTTTTAGCTGTTGGATTAATTTGTAATACTCATTCAACAGTGATGGATCAGATTCATTGATCTATAGCTACAAAAGAAGCTTTAATGGGTTTGCTGCTAAGTTGACCAATGAGGAGATGCTTAAGTTAGCTGGTGAGTTATGGAAATCAATCCTATTGTTTGGTTTTTATTATAATAATACAAACTCCAGTGCAGACATGGAAGATGTGGTCTCTGTGTTTCCCAGTGAAAAGAAACAACTCCACACAACAAGATCATGGGACTTCATGGGCTTCTCCGAACAAGTTAGAAGAAATACTATTGTTGAAACCGATGTCATTATTGGAATGCTCGACACTGGAATTTGGCCTGAGTCTGAAAGTTTTAATGATGAACAATTCGGTCCTCCTCCAACAAAATGGAAGGGCATTTGTCAAAAATCTTCCAATTTCACGTGCAACAAGTAATCAGATCCTGACTTTTAAACTGACCTTCCAATTGTTCAAAAATTTTTTTAGCGTCAGGCCTTAGATTATTCAATGTATTTGCAGTAAAATAATTGGAGCTAGATACTACCGTAGTGATGGATACTTTCCTCCAGATGATATTATTTCTCCAAGAGATTCAGAAGGTCACGGTACTCATATTTCATCAATAGCAGCAGGAAACTTAGTAAACAAAGCAAGCATGGCAGGACTCGCCTCAGGAACTGCTCGTGGAGGAGTTCCTTCTGCTCGCATTGCTGTATACAAGATTTGTTGGTCTGATGGCTGCGCAGATGCTGACATTCTTGCGGCTTTTGATGATGCCATTGCTGATGGAGTTGACATAATTTCAATTTCTGTTGGAGGGTTTTATCCAGTAGACTATTTCAATGATACCATCGCTATTGGATCTTTCCATGCTATGAAGCACAACATTTTCACTTCAGCTTCTGCTGGAAATTCTGGTCCTTATCCTGCAACAGTCACCAATTTCGCACCTTGGTTTCTATCAGTAGCTGCCAGCACTATTGACAGGAAATTCTTTACCAATGTCAAGTTAGGAAATGGAGCAACTTTCCAAGTAAGCAAATGTGAACTTTCCAATCTTTCCCCTGATTTTCTTCTACTTAATTAACCGCAGAATTTTTTGCTATGTAGGGAGTATCAATAAATACTAAGTATCTTAATCACAAAATGTATCCTGTGATCTATGGTGGAAATGCCCCAGATATCAAAAATGGATTCAATGAGTCAATATCTAGGTATAATGAAAGATATAATAGATTGTTACTAATCTCATAATGCTTAATTTGATAGTAACACATATTTAAGTGCAGGTATTGTTTTCAACATTCCTTGAACAAGAAATTGGTGAAAGGGAAAATTGTTCTCTGTGATTATATTAGTACAGGAGAAGCAGCATCAGTTGCTGGAGCAATTGGTACAATAATGCAAGATGGTTATTTCCAAGATGTAGCATACAATTTTCCTTTACCGGCTTCACATTTGAATTTGAATGATGGATTGGATGTTTCAGAATATGTGAATAGAACACGGTAAAGATATCGAGATTTTATTAGTAAAATTGCAGGTTAGATTCTATAAATATGCTATTAATTCAGCAGCTTCGTTCATAATACCATAGAAAGCCAACTGCAACAATATTCAAAAGCATTGCAAAAAAGGATGAGCTAGCCCCATATGTAATTTCATTTTCTTCGCGAGGACCTAATCCTGTATCGAAAGACATTCTCACGGTAAATCGAAATTATACTCTCTATTTCAAACTACATTTTGTATAGACTATCTAATCAATTAGTTTTGAACTTGCAGCCTGATATTGCAGCCCCTGGAGTTAACATCCTAGCAGCTTGGACAGAAGGTAACACAATAACAGGACTATTTGGTGATGACAGAATACTTCCTTTCAATATAATTTCTGGCACATCTATGGCTTGCCCACATGCAACAGCAGCTGCAGCCTACATAAAGTCATTTCACCCAACATGGTCTCCTGCTGCCATCAAGTCTGCTCTAATGACAACAGGTAAGTCAGTGAAATCATTCGGTAGCTAATTATCTACTGGCCTGTTCGGCAAAAATTACTTTGACAGCTGTTAGTTGTTTTAATAACGTTTAGTTATTTAAGTAATGTTTAAAGCCACTTAAAAAGTTGTTGCCGAACATTGCCTATATCTGTTTGGCATTGTTCTTTGAGCAATTGTTGAGAGAAGCATTCTATTGAAAATGTTGATTTTGAGTAATTTAAACATTTTACAGCATTTCCCATGAGTGCTGAGAAAAATCCAGAGGCAGAGTTTGCATATGGAGCAGGACATATAGATCCTACTAAAGCCATTAATCCAGGATTATTATATGATATTGGAGAGGGTCAATACATAGAATTTTTGTGTGGACAAGATTATAGTACTAAACAACTACAACTTATTACTGGTGACAATAACAGTTGTTCTGAAGCACTAAAAACAACCTCTGCAGCTTTAAACTGTCCTTCATTCACTTTGTCAGCTCCTTCCGGCCAATCGGTAGGGCTTGTCTTTCACAGAGCTGTTACAAACGTTGGATCAGCTGTTTCCACTTACAAAGCAATTGTAAAAGCTCCAGAAAGTCTTGAGATCAATGTTTCACCTAATGTGCTTTATTTCAAGAATTTTGGAGAGAAGAAATTGTTTCGAGTTACAGTAACAGCAAAATTGGGTAATAGTTCAATTTCTGGTTCATTGATTTGGGATGATGGAGAGCATAAAGTGAGGAGTCCTATTGTTGCCTATGTTTCTCCTTAATGATTCTTGATCCTGCCATACTTGATGCAAGACAATAAGCAGATAATTTTTAATTTTATTTTAATTTCTAGTTACAATGTTAATGCGAAAACATCAAAAGGGGCTTAAGATCAATGTCACTCCTAAAGTTGTTTCTTTCAAAGAAATCTTTTGTTGTTGAAGGTAAGAGCAAGAATGGAAAATGCTGCAATTTGGAAATTCAGTCCCATTCTTGGAAATCGTCCCAATTTGTTTTTTTTTTTTTTTCCTGAAAATGTCCAGTATAAATTTCTTGATATCGATGTTGCTTTATCAATTGAAGTAACTCCAAATTGTTCAATAGTGTATTTTCTTTTAAAATATTAGGGTCGACTAGAATTTGGGAGAAGATGTCCAAATGAACTTTTTCTAAGAAAAAATTATTAAAAATAAATTTATATCATATATTTTCTTTTTTCAATTTATTCGGATCCAACTTGCATCATCTACTTACCTTTAGTCTCAAAACTTGCACATAATATTATATTGGTTGCTCATTAAAAAAAAAAGGTCTCATTTTTTGGGGCGTGATCCCTAACGAGGCCCTTAAAAAGGGAATTAAGAACAAAAACTTCCCTAGCAATTGCTCAAATGGAGGAAAGGAAGGGCAGGAGATTGGTTCTTTTTCCATTGCCATTGCAAGGTCACATTAACCCAATGCTTCAACTTGCAAACATTCTCCATTCCAAAGGCTTTTCTATTACCATAATCCACACCACCTTCAACTCTCCAGACCCTTCAAAATATCCCCACTTCACTTTCCATTTCATTCAAGAAAACTTGATAGAGACAGAATCATCAACAAAAGATATCTTATCTCTTCTTTCAATCCTTAACATCAAATGCGTTGCTCCTTTTCAGGATTGCTTGTCTACATTATTATCTGATTCTTTGGAGGAGCCTATTTCTTGCTTGATCTCAGATGCTTTCTTTCATTTCACTCAAGCTGTTTCCAATAGTCTTAATCTTCCGAGGATTGTGTTAAGGACTGGTGGTGCTTCATCTTTTCTTGTTTTCTCCGCCTTCCCATTTCTAAAGGAAAAAGGTTACCTGCCGATTCAAGGTATGCGCATATGTATATATAGTCTTTTTTTCACTTCTTTCTTTTTAATATAATATAAGATTGAGCTCAAACGTATTTAGATTCGGTAAGTTATTACCTGCAAAAAAGAAAGTTTGTGGAAATTTTTTCATTTTGACAGAGACAGAATCATCTTTTCTTTTCATTTCTTGCCATTTTAATGTTTATATCAGAATCCCAATTGGAAGAACCAGTTGTGGAGTTTCCACCACTCAAAGTTAAGGATCTTCCGGTGATCAACACAAGCCAACCAGAATCACTATATGAATTGGTACTCAACATGGTAAATGAAACCAAGGCATCTTCAGGACTAATTTGGAACACATTTGAAGATCTTGAGCAATCTGCAATAGCTATCCTTCGCGACGAATCTGATGTCCCAGTTTTCCCAATAGGGCCATTTCACAAGTTCTCTCCTGCATCAGGTAGCTTATTAACACAAGATGAAAGCTGCATTTCTTGGCTAGACAAACAAGAACCAAAATCAGTACTATACGTGAGTTTTGGTAGTCTTGCTTCAATAAAAGAAAGTGATTTTCTGGAAATAGCTTATGGACTAGCTAATAGCAAGCAGCCTTACTTATGGGTGATTCGGCCCGGATTAGTCAGAGGCAAAGAATGGGTTGAGCAACTACCAGATGGGTTCATTGAGGATATGAATGGAAGAGGTCATATAGTGAAATGGGCTCCTCAGTTGCAAGTATTAGCTCATTTTGCTATTGGTGCATTTTGGACACATAATGGTTGGAATTCTACATTAGAGAGTATTTGTGAAGGAGTTCCTATGATATGTATGCCTTGTTTTACTGACCAGAAAGTCAATGCAAGATATGTAAGTGAAGTTTGGAGAATTGGGTTGCAATTAGAAAATGGATTTGATAGAGAGAAGATAGAGAAGACTATCAAAAGATTAATGGTGGAGAAAGAAGGAGAAGAGGTAAGAAATAGAATCTTGGGTTTAAAAGAGAAAGCAAATCTTTGTTTTAGCCAAAATGGCTCTTCAAGCCAATCTTTGGACAGATTGGTTAGTCATATTTTATCTTTTGAGTCTTTTATTTTCAAGACTCAGTAGGTTAATTATTTTGTTTGGACATTTAATAATAACTATTTGATTAGTCTTGTTTGTTGTTTTGATGCTCATCATTATGACTGGTTCGGTTAATAAATTTGTCTGTAATTTTCAGTTTTACAATTGTCTTCCATAAGAATGCAGGAAATGGGAGGTATCATGTTCAAATTTTGAATTTTCACAAGTTCACTGAATTGAAGGCAGAAGCATTCACATTGTGCAGCCTATAATGTACCGATCATGACCACCTGTCTGTACTACTTTCATCAGTTTTCGATAGGAGCACACACGTGACCCAACACCTGCCTTGTCGGTGGAAACAAATGTCAGGTTAAAAAATCAATTCCCATGCAAGAATTTCTATATTTTATCGCAGTAGATGAAATAGTACCAGTCATTAATTCAAATGAAATAATTCAATAATAAATGCATTGAAAATAAAATGAAAAATAACCTATTTTTATTAATATTAATATATTTTTTTATATCCTTACGCAAAGAGCATAGGGAAAATCACTATTAAAGGGAAGTTCTTTAGATTCAAATAAACTTCATCAGTTAAAAAGTAACTGTTATTAACTGATTGATTTATATATTTTTTTTAATAAAAATGTAATCATTAAACAAACTTATAAGAGTGACGGATGCCGGAATCCAACTTAAAGTTGTAAGGCATCAATCTTTGTCAATGGATAAGGGACCATTAGCTTATGAACTGGATTTATAAAGATGGTAACATGAGCTCATTGTGTGCGTCATTGTTATCTATGTGCAAGTAAAATTCAGATAATTGCCATTAATATGAAAGAACTTGGCAGGCAGAGTACAATGCAAGGAAAGCAACTTCCTCTAAGGAGATTAGGAAAATTACAATTTCTCACTTACCGAGTACAAACTAAGATATACAGATAAATAATCAAAAGCTTGTTCTATTATGCTTCTGGGAATTATGATGTGTCTACACACTCATCAGCCTGATATCTTCAATCAAACGATTCAGGTTACAAAAAGACGATCCACCTTCACTAATACTCTTCCTTGCCAACTCTGCCATCCTAGCAGCTGATCCGACAAACTCTTCTCTCTTATCCACCATCAGATCATTCACCATCTTCTCAACAACCTTTCTGTCACAAACATCTTTCATGTCCAAGCCTAATTTCCAAACCTCACTCACAAATCTACTATTGACTTGCTGGTCAGCAAAATAAGACCAACAAATCATAGGCACACCTGCTACTATACTCTCCAATGTCGAGTTCCATCCACTGTGTGTCAAAAACCCACCAATTGCTTTATGTGCTAAAACCTCTTCTTGCGGCGCCCATTTTACAATGTATCCATTTTCTTTACAACCCTCCTGGAACATTTCAGGAAGGTCCTCAATAACTATACCTTCTTTATTGGTAATAGAGCTAGGCCTTATAACCCACAAGAATGGCCTAATACTATTGACAAGACCATGCCAAAACTCTATAAGCTGGTCTAACGTCAAATTTGTAATGCTGCCAAAACTTACATAGATTACAGATTGCGAAAGTTGATTATCTAGCCACGCGATGCAAGTTGTGTCCACTTCCCAGAGACTATTCGAGGATTGATGTAATTCTTGTGTATTTGTGCTTCTAATTTTGATGGTTTTCAAGAGCTCGTGGAGGGGTCCAATGGTGTAGGTTTTGGGGCAATGGTTGCGAATTTGAGATAGTATTGGTGATTCCAGGTCTTCAAATGTGTTCATAATGAGGGCTTGCACTCGAGCAGTTTGTTGTGTCTCATTGATGATCTTGTAAAATGTAGGTTCTTTCATGTCATTAACTCTACAGAAGCTTGGAAGATCTCTTTTCCTGAGAAATGTCTCCATTCCTGGAACTTTCGTCATAAGCCTATCCATGTCTTCTTCTCCTTCAGTTTCAGCAAACACCCTTTGTCATATAATTGAACTACAACAAATTCTGAACTCAAAAACGCTAATTAAACCAGAAAAAAGGAACAAGCTCATGATATAGAAAGAATAAAAATACCTTTAATAGGAAGTTCACCAGCTTCAATCATGTCAGGAATACAAAAGTAAGACCAGAAAGCACAAGCGCTAATGGTGCGAAAATAAATTATCGGAATGGCAAACTCGCTGGCAAGATCAATAACAAATCCAAGGATTCCATCTACTATAAAACAGTTAATTCTTGGATTACTTTCAATAAGCAATTTTTCAATTACCGGCTTACTTGCCAATTTCAATGCATCAAGCACTTCCCCCACATAATCCCCATTATCAATAGGCAAACAGTCAGGTACTGTAACAAATCGAAATCCTGGATATTTCAGAAAACGAGCTTTAATATCCGTATAACGAGCCAAACATTCCTGGCTATGCTGTGTGTTTAGAAAGGTAATAGTAAGGCCTGAAAGGCTTAAAAGCTCCGCTAGCTTGAGCATGGAGTTTACATGGCCCTGAGCTGGGAAAGGAAAGATTAAAACATGAGGAGGAGAATTTTTTGAGCTTTTTTCCATGTCTGTTTTTATTTCCTCTGGAAGCTAGCTCTTTTTTTGAAGAACAATAAGATTAAATAGGATTATTACTTGCCAATATATAAATTCGTCATAAGAAGATGTTGTCAGTTTGAGTGTGACCATAAAAGATTCCGAATCACTTTCGCGCCAACCAAACAGAAACAAATACATATGCAGACGCAATTGGAGTTTGGCTGTTGTATAAAAGCGACAACTACCTGTCTAGATCATTTTTGGAGTGGGGCTGTGGCAATAAATACAAGTAGGAAATGCGGACATAAATTCCTCTCATTCACACTACTTATAGCTGTCTCGGACCATCTTCAGGCTCTACGCTGCAAAATACTAGAATGTACGTGGCTATAACGTTATAATAATTTTTTTTAAACCACCAATATTCATTATAAATGAAAGTTTTAATTCAGTTCAGAGTTTAAATATAGTTAAAACTCTTTATCCCTTCATATACATATGTCTAGTAAAATTTATTTATAAATAAATTTTTATTTTTGATATAATCAATTTAAAATATGTAATTCAATTGAATTTGACGTAATCATCTATGCAATAAATTTGTAATTGAAAATCCATTTACTTTTATTTTCTAAAATATCTTTAAAATAATATTTTTATAAAAATAAATAATAAATACCAATTATATTTATATTATGCTATATAATTTTTTACATTTTATTAAAATAAATATATAAAATAAAAACAATATTAATAAAATTATTGCTTTTAATTTAATAATAAATGAATATTTAATTTGAATCTCTCTCGTCCATAGTAAAAAAATATCAAAATAAAAGATGAAAAATATTTAAAAAACACAATAATAAAAAAATACTAAACACTTTAATTTTAAAATTATCTTATTTGATACTTCAATTTATAAAATTAAATCAATTAAACACTTATTAAAAAATTAAAATTAATGAAAGTATTATTTTAAAAGTCATGCTAACTACTTATCAAATGATGATATTTTATAGATAAAAGTCAAAAATGCAAAACACTATTAGTATTATTATCGAAAGGTATGTATTATTCCTTGTCCATTTATGCACCTATGAATAGGTAAAAAATGCAGAGTAATTTATTTTTCCATACTAGCATAAAATAAAAAAAAAGGTTTATCACTACAAAATAATTTGTTCCTTTTCATTTTCCGAAAACAAATAATTAAAATAATAAATGTTATAAAATAATATAAAACTAAAAGGAAGAAAAAAAAATAATAAAAAGCAAAATATGAGAGAAAACATGAAAGTATCTTATTATTGATGAAAAGCCACATATATATAGTTATAAAAGTAGAATCCTAATAGAGTCGTTCACAAATCAGAAAGATAGAGTTCGCAATAATTAAAATTATATATTTCTAACCCACCTATATAGGACATTTACTTATTTTATAACACTTCCTTTTTCCATTCTTTAAAGAATCTGCCTCCTTCTTATTAAGAAAAAATCTTGTGGGAATAAAATTTTAATGAAGAAAAAATAGTATATTATTCTTTTCTTAAATACATATTGAAATACTGCTTTATTAAAAACTTTTATAAAAAAAATTCAATGGGACAAAACTTTGGTTAAAGGAAAAAGAAGTACAATGCGTATTTGTAATACTCTGAAATTTTTATTTCGAAACATTCCTATTTAAATTTAAATTGTAAATTATTAGCCAATAATATTACACTACGTAATATTATCGGGACCAAAAATCATTTTGGTTCGCCTAAAAAAAAAATTTATCGAATAACCGTCAATCGAATAAAATCGGACCAATATTTTTTATTGGACCAAATTAATTTAAATTAGATCCGAATCAGATATTTTTAAAAAATACTGTGCGTCACTATTTTTTCCCCCCGACAACTTAACTGGACGGTTTGTTTTTATTTAATAATTTTAAAATTTTGTTTTTTTGTTTTTTTTCTTCTCTTCTTTCTTTTTTATTCTTCTTCTTCTTCCTTGATCGACAACCACCATCAGCCCCTCTCCTCCCTCTCACTCAGCCAGCAGCTCCTCTCCCTGCACCTCCACCGACCACAGCCGCACCACCACCCTCTTCTCTCTCTTTCTCTCTTCTTCTTCCTCTCCCTGCTGCTCTCTTTTTCACTGTCTCTCTGCTGCGCCACGAGCTCCGCCAGCTCCTCCTTCCCTGTCCCACGCCGCCACGAGAGTAGCAGCAGCAGTGCCGCCCTCTGCGTCGCGCACCGCCTCCTCCTCTCTCCTTCGTGTCGCGTCGCAGTTCCAGCAGTAGCAGCTCCGCCCCTGCTTCCCTCTCTGCGATTTCAGCCACTGCAGCGCTGCCGGACCATCACAGGCCTCCTTCTTCTCGTCGCGCCACCATTCCCAATGAGATTCAGCAGCTCCTCTGCGCGTCGCGCCGCCTTGAGCCACCACCAGCTCCTCCACGCGACCTTGGCAGCAAGCCCAACTTGCTTCCAGCCACCGTTTCCTCCTCCTCCTCCGATTCAAGGACTTTTTGGGAATTTGACATTTATTGGGTATAAATTTATTATTTTTAGAATTTATTTAGTTAAATTTTTGATTAATTAGTTTGTTAATTTTATTATTTTTGGTTGAATGATTTTATTATTTGATTAATTATTTGGTTGAGTTTATATTTTGATAATATATAATAGTATTTTGATGGTTGATTAATTATTTTGTTGATTTATAGGTGAATTTTATTATTTTAGGGATGGTTTTGATAATTAATTAGTTAAATAAAGTAATTATGAAAATTGATTTATTATTTAGTTGGTTTTGTGGTATATTGATAGAATTATGGTAGTTAGTTGATTATTTAGTTATAGGTTGAGATTTATAAATTTTAGTTGAAATTATGTTAATTAAGGAGGTTAAATTGATTTTAGGATATTAATTATTAATTTTGGTATTTTGATAGATTAATTTTATTAATTAGGAGGTTGATGAATTATTTATTGATTTTGGTATTTTTGGTTGATTAAGTAGTGTAATTGATTTACTAATTATGGAAATAAATAAAATATATTGGTTGAGAATTTAGTTAGTTACAAAATAATTATAGGATTCTAATTGGTGAAATTAATTATTAGAGATGATATCGATAGTTAATTAGTAAAATTGAATATATACAATAGTTAATTAGTTATAGGGAGTTAATATACTATTTTGGTTAATTTTATATCTAGAAGGTATATTATTAGAATTTTGGCGAATTATTAAATATCGGGTAATTTTGATTAAGTAATTAATTATGAAATTGGAGATTAATTGGAGAAATTAAATAAAATAAATTTATTGATGATTTGGGTAATTAAAGAGTAATTGTAGGATTAATGGGCATATTTAAAGGATTTTTAATAAATGGAGTATATTAAAGGGTAGAACTAATTATTTGGGTGATTAAAGGAATTAATGTGAAAAAATGGATTTTTATACATATTAAATCAAAGTATTATATTATTAATGGTATTTTGAGAAATTAATCAACTATGAATTAAATTAGGTTAATACGATCATTTTGAGCGTTAAGTGGAATTTTAGTGAAATTGTTAACGAATTATATTTGGAGATTCTAATTAGATAGAATTATTATTATTGATGTTAAGCTATAATTTTGGAGTTAGATTGATTAATGATTATTAAAGTCTGATTAAATAAAAAATAAATTATAGTAGGTATTTTGATGGTAATTAATGTAAGGATGAATATTTGGTAGAATTAATTAAATACATGTGGTGAGATGAATAAATATATTTTGTGATGAAGTAAATAGAATTAATATCTAGACTAGATGAAAAATAAATAAATAAATTAATTGCTGGTAAATAGTAAGGTTAGTGAATTATTAGAAATTTAGTCAAAAAAATAAAATAAGGATTATTAGAATAATATTCTTAATTAAGGGAGTCAGTAACTAATTATATTTCTTTAATATACGTGTTTTTTAGATCGACCAAGTTCCTCTACTACTCCTCTGAATCAGAACCCAGGACAGACTTGAGGCTTATTCTGCGGTCACTGTGAGTAATAATAAATGGTGCACACCATCCTGCATACATGCATTTCATATGCATATCATATATTCTTCATATTATTTAAATAATTATGATCATTTCTTATTGCTATATTGATATTCTTCATTTTCCAAATATAATATCTCAGTTCCATAATCTTAGTATTTGATATATAATATTTCAGTTCTCTAAATTTATATAATTTCTGCCCTTGATTACATTCATATATTGCATTTATTGTGTTGAATATATTTGTGAATAATTGTGATGTGAAATAATGTACTTTTGTATCTGGGTGAAAATTGAAACGACGTGTGTCACTATAAGTCAGTGGGCCAAGTATGGGGGATCGGCTCCCTAGTATATACACTATTATTATGGAATTGGCCTGGGGCTAATAGGTGGATTTGTGACATCACTGACTAATTTCCACATGTTGTGAATATTTGAATGTGATTTGTTTGAAGATGTTGTTGCATGACACGTGCTTGTGAAGTATGCTCATTTATTATATTGTGAAAACATACTGCTTGAATGTGTGGGTTTGCATTATTTATTATTATTCACTGAGTTTAGTGAAACTCACCCCCTTCCATAAATATTTTTCAGGAAATAAAAGTACCATTGAACTATAAGACTCTGCTTCCTTCTCCGCAAAAATTGATCATATTAGTATAAACTCTCTGTTAATATTTGAAATACTCCGCACATTTTATTTAACTCCGCAATTAGGTTGTTTAAATAAATATTGGCTTTGTAAAAGAATTATCATGTGATTATAAATAAGTTGTGAAGTGTTTTATGACTATTTGGAGACTGTATGATAGGAATAGTTTGATCATATTATAACAAATAAATATTTGTATGAGAATATATTTTTATTAAATGGATATGGGCCCGAGCTGCGAATAGTATTTAACACTAAGGCTGAGTCAGAACTGTTAACTCTGACTATTGAATGAATAATGTCATAATATGGGCTTACTATTCCGATAGTCAAATGATAATAGGAATGGAAATTGATAGTTTAAGCTTACTACGGGCCTCGGGGGCCTTAAGCTTACTTAGGTCCTAGTGCCGGTTCGGCCCACGATTTTGGGTCGTGACAATAGATGGCCAACAACTCAGGTAGAGATTGAGATCCTAGTTGTTGAGCATCTGTATTTTGAGCACCATCGTGGTCTTGAGGAGAGCTTAGGGAAGCCATTGTTGGAAAAAAAATCCACAATCACCGCACCAATTTAATAAGTATATTTTGAATAAGCTTAGAATAATGAATATTTGTTGTATCTTGTTTCCTATTACATTCTCGTTTTATAATACAATTTCATTTGTAATTGTCGAAGACAAAATCTAATTATAAATGCTGAAAATATCCTAGACTCTTAAATGACTTTTAATGGCATCTTTTGACCAAGCATTTATTTGGACGTTACAAGTTTTAACTATTGTTTCGAATCCTTGTTCGAGTATTTTTCTGTTCGGATTTCAGGTATAATTTGTAGCTCGGCTCTCTAATTTAATCAAGACTATTGTTCAGAATGTACCGAACAAATTTTTAGTCTATCACTAATCTATAATATATATAAAAGTACGAATGGGGGAGGAGGAACATTTGATCTCCAAAACGCCCCTACATATTCTTATTGATAAAAAATATTATTAAGGACAATTTAGTCTTAACAACTAAGTTGGAACCACATTGTGTTTATTTTTTTATTCTAATTATTATTATTATTATAATTTTAATCTAATCCTATTCTAATTAGTCTAATTATTATTATTATTATAATTTTAATCTAATTCTATTTTAATTAGAAATTTATTTTTTAATACGATTCTAATTAAAAATTTATTCTGTCATACCGCTATATATAAATATTTAGTTTTGATTATTTTTTGCTATCAATAATTTGTTGCTTTTGACTATCAATAATTAATACTTCAAGCTGTTGCTATTTTGAATTGAAATTATTAAGTTTGCAATCATGTCTTCTTCTCATGGCAAGTATCTCTATTTATAAATTAATAGAATAGTTGTTATTTATATTTGTTATAATTTAGTAATTTTTATATCTCTTTATTTGTTTAAAGTTATAAATTTATAGATTCATATATTCGTTATTTGTATATGCTTTTTTTATTTAATTAATGGATACAACATTTTTTTAGCAGTAGATTTTTTCAATCGACACAATGAACTGTTGTAATAATAACAATAATATTAGCTTCTAGCTTTTCATCATCTGAATCGCCAAGAAGAAGCTTCTATAATGCACTTAGTGAAAAGAGGGACTTGTGGCTTTGATGCCATGGCTTGTAGCTCAGAAAGCAAAACACACAGAGTTACCAAACAAAAAAAAAGAATGGCGAGAACTTTATTTTATATTTTTTCTTTTTTAGGATCTGTGTTGGTCGTAATGAGTCTTCGAATCTTTAATGGGTTCATTGTGAACTTTTTAGTTTAAGATTGGTTCTGAGGGTTGGTGCAGTGCATTAGGAATTAGCAAATAGGTTCTTTGTTTGTTTTTGTTCATTGTCCGTTATGGATGGATTTAATTTTGGACTTTTCTAGGAGATTATTATTATTATTATTATTATTATTATTATTATTATTATTATTATTATTATTATTATATTTTTTCTATTATTATTTTTACAAAATAGGATTAAATATCTTTCTCTAGCTATCATTATATAATCAATAAAATTTTTTTTTGCTTCGTCATGCTTTATTTTATTTATTTTCATTGATGCAATAAGGTAAATTATTTTAATTTTTTATTCCAGAAGTTATACAGGATGATTTAATCAACACTCTTGAAGTAGGGCAAAGAGAATGAAGTCTCAGATTATTAGTTCTTAAGATTAACCCTGTAGAATCTTATCAATCATCAACCAACACTGGACAAATAAGAAAGATATTGTTTCTGGTAACTAAAGTAAATATTCTTAGGTTTGTTATCGGACCAATTTTGTCAATTTATTCTTTCAATATATTTTCTTATTTACTCTATTAATCTCTATTAAATTATTTTTATTGGAATGTTTATTGATTTTTCAATTTATTTTTTAAATTAGGTGATCTACAACTCAAATATTGCGGTGCTTTAAGCACAATGCAAATAGATCCACAAATAATGGAGGCATATGAAATTATAGATACATGAGTACACTAATTTGATCACTAAATAAAAAATTGATATTCCATTAAACAACTAATTGTAATCTCTTTTTAATTAATTTTATTGTAGTTATCAAACAAACATAGGTGGAAAACAGATTTATGTTTATTATCAAATCCAGAAAGGTTTTTAATTGTGCCAAGAGTTGAGTTAAAAAAAAATCATTTATCAAACATTTCAAGTAAGTATTTTCAATGAAATTAATTAAATTTATATATCTTATATGAATTTAATTAAAGTTTTTAAATTAGCTATTAATGACGATAATATTCAATTGATATGTAGAGATATGAAGATTTTTTTGAAGGAGAAATAACAGATATTAAAAATAGAAATTTTCTTTGGTATCAATCTTGCAAAAAGTGCAACAAAAAAGTTTATTCTAAGGGCGATGGAAAAATACGATGTTACAGTTGTAGTGATATTGCAGATATTTAAATTTTAACAAGTAAGAATGATATTTATTTTAAATATTTTATACAATATTATTGATTAGTTGTTGCAATATTTTTAATTAGATATACAATGTTTATGAATAGTTTTGTGATGTCTTAAATTATTTTATAGGTATAATGTCAATTTCAGTAAAGTTGATACATACAATAAACGTTTGAAATAAATAAAAAAAAATTATATAACGAGTAGAAATAACGGATATTTACGTGCTACACACGTTCTAAAAAACTAGTCATTAATAAATAAATAAAAAATTGTAAAGCATAGCAATTAAACACAAAAGGGTTTCGGAGGCCACGCATTTGATAATTTTGCTTCATTAGAAGGCAGTCTCGATGTAATTATGAAGCAAAATTAATCCCAAAAAAAAAAAAAGCTAGATCTAAACCATTAATATGATATTGTATGAGAACAAGGAGAAGGACGAGTTTGATTTTGACAGTAAATTTACATGGTTGACATGAAACAAAATGAAGTTGTAAATGCAACAGAGAATAATGAAGAGGGTGGTAATGAAAATAGTGGATCGATCAAATTATATGAGAGGTGACAAGTAGCAGCAGCGAGAATGAGAAGAGGAAGGGAGAGACAGAAATAGCCGCGTTGGAGTTTTTTCTTTCCGCACTCTCTATTTCGCATGTGTAAATACGCTCCCCCATTCCTGCAGTGTGGCCAGGTGTCAGATTCCTATCGAAATCAAACATTTCGGTAGCTCTTAATTCCAACAACGTTTTATCAACATCTAGTTGTAGCCTATTTGAAGAATGTGTTGTTGAATGAATCTATTTCAAGTAGGGCCTAAGGCCAGCTTGGACGTGTTGTGAGGCAGATGGAGAAATTAATAGTAATTGACTGTTAATATAAATTTAGTTGTTTGGTACTAGAAGCAATTAATAGCGAATTTCAATTAATACTAATCAATATTTAAAACCAATAAGTAGCTTTTGCTGGAGTATGAGGCGGACACTGCTTGCCTTGGTAGCCATCAATCGACTGTCATTTCCACGATTAAGAATTTTCTTACAATCCTCTGCGACTAATCCAAACGTAAAATTATTGATAGAAGAGGAATATAACTCAGACAAGATATTTACAGTGTGTGAATATAATTCCCAGTACCTACATATGATCTTCCACCCACAAAAGTGAAGAAGAATTTATTAATGTAATTAAATATAAATAATAAATCAAACTGCTAAAAATAATAAAATAATGAATCAATGTAAAACGATTAATTCCATTAATTTGTTATTATCCGATGGATCCTAAATTAAAGAGGGCAGCTTTTATATTAGCAAAAGGTGGCTGAATACATGAATTCACCCAACTTTGTTACTTTAATTTTAATTTTGTGATATGTTTAATTTTTATTTTAACATATTAACTTATAAAATTATTTTATTAAACACTTTAACATGTAAAATTAAATCAATTAAATATTTATTATATAATTAAATATGAAAATTATTATTTTAAAAGTCATAAAATTATTATATTAGAAAAACTTTCGGCTGCAGGGAATGTAAAAGCAACGATGCTACTTGGTACTCATCTTTTTTTTAACAAAGAGCTAGTAAGGAAAAAATTATGTCTCGTTCATAACATCCTTAAAATGCATTTGCATTAATACATTTTTTTTATAATAATAAACACTAAGAAAGAGAACAAAATCATTAATTATGTTTAAAAATAAACCCACGCAAACCTTCCTTCAAAAAGCTTTTTTTATACATAAACACAATAAACATTTAGTATAAAGTTTTTTCCTTAATAATAAATAAATAAATATCATACCACTCATCTTCTAATAACATAAAACAGTAATAAAAATAAGTAATTACTAATTATTATTATTACACTCATTAAAAGAATTAATTTATTTGAAAACTTCTCATTTGCCATAATAATGTTTACCAAACTATTCATTTACTATAATAAAAAACTAACGATCAGAAATTAATGAAAAATTCTCATTTAGCATAATAAACTTCTCGTTAAAGGACTGTTTCACTGGATGAGATAAAAAGCAACTAAATGTTGCAACCCAAAATCCACTATTCAACTACAGCCGCCAATTTTGATTTTTTTCCTTTTAGACCGAAAAATTCAATCAGAAATTCATGAAGATCAAATCTGATAGGAACCTCTGTTTTTTGATTCGTTTTCATTTATGGATCTAACCCATGAAAATATAAAAATTACAGGTGATTCCGACTTGTCCGCGGGATTAAGCCCATTTTGACTGTACTACTCATATTGAAAGAACCATTAGAAAACAAAATTATAGTTTCTTCTTTGTTCCTTTCAGATCTTTAACAAAATTTGATTTTCTTTACAAAATCTAAGAACAGCTACAATAGACGGGAAGCAAACTGATTGTCTATTCTGGAGTTGATCTCAAACATGTGATGTGTGATTAACTTTATTGCAGATGGTAATGATGATATTGTTAATCACGGACTGATCCATTCGTTCACGGGTTTAAATCACGGATTACAAAACAAAACTTATCATAAAATATCCTTTTTCTCTCTCTCTTATCTCAACCACAGTTTAAAGACAAAAATTCCACTTATTTATCATTATTATATTACAGCATCTACATATATATATATAATCCCGAAGAAAAAAAAAATTAAAAAATTGACGTGAAACTCTCATATTTGAGTATTATTTTTTATCTTTTTTTATAAATTTGCTAAATTTTTACTAATTTTTCTACATTTTTATTTTTATATCTATATCCAAAATTTTAAAATTTTGAATAATTAAAACTTTAAAATTAATTTTAAAACTTTAAAACTTTAAAGTTTTGAATTTAAAACTTTAAAAATTTTTGAATTTTTAAATTTAAAATCTTAAAAATTTTTAAATTTTTTTCCTTATCAATATACTTATATATATACTTCTTTCAATGATTATTTTTTATAATAATTTTCTTCTTATCTTTTATCATTTCTTTCAATTAATTTGTTTCAATTTTATATATTTTGTTTCTTTTCATGTATATGTTAACGTTGTTTTTAGGTTTTGATTAGCAAAAAGATGATAAACACAATTTCAATCTATATAAATACCGCATCTTTTTTTCTAACTACAGTAATGTTAGTTTAATTCTTTATTTTTTTATAATTTTTTAATTTTATGAAATGATCTGTATACAGAAAGAAATGTATGCAGGAAGAAGCGGATATAAAGCAAAGATAAGAGCAGAAAAAGGACTATATCAATTAAATCTCATTATTTTGATAATTTATTTTTTATCTTAGTACAATTAGTTTTACGATGTTCAGTATATATGTTATGAATTTTTTTCAATTTATTTATGTTGTTTTTATGCTTATAAATAAAATGTCAGTTTTATTTATTATTATTATTATTATTATTATTATTATTTTGCTCTTTATTTATTTATTTTATTTGTTTTGCTTTCTAGATAGGAGGTTAAAGAGAAATTTAAATATTAAATTTAATAAATAGATTTAAAATAATAAAGGAAGCTAATAAAATAAAATCTAATAAATTACAAAAAATACATTTAATAAATTAAAAAGATAGATAATTGATATTCTTATCATTTAAATTTAAATTTTATTATTTAAATATTAAAAATATATATATATAATGATCATATTTTCAAAGTAACATTCATTTATGATAATTATTTATATCTATATTCAATTTTGAAACTTTTTTATTTGATCATTTAAGATATTTTTTAAATTTAAAAATTAGTGCTTATTTAAAATAATTATCTATATTCATATTTGATTTGACTATTTAATTTTTTTCCATCTATTTGCAATATTTTTATTATTATATTTATGTTTATTTGCAAAAAATTTATATATATCTATATAATGTGGTTATTCTATTTTTTATATAAATATTTATTTTATATGTATAAAAAAATTTTTAATATAATTTATGATAATAAAGTAATAAAACAATCATCGCTAGCACGGACTTTTGTCTAATTATATATTAAAATTAAAAAAAATGGGTAGAAGAAGACTTCCTCGTAATATGCTGGACCATACTATCACCCATAACATACCTGGCCGAAAAGGAAAAGGTATTTTATTTTTTTCATTTCAGTATTTCACCCATATATAATACTAATATTTATAAATTAAATTAAATACTCAGTTTTGAATATTCAATTAAGTTCATAGATCAATCCTCAAAAATTTATTTTTAATATTTTAATTATCGGTGAACGTTAATTTTGATATTATGTTTAGTAAAACAATAATAAAATATAATAGAAAGCAATTATGGATAAATTTGATAAATAAAAATAAAAATAATTCTCATAAAATGAAATTTAAATCTTAGATTGATTTAAAAGCTAATCTTTATATTTTTAATTGAATAAAAGTAAATTAAGCACTTACCATATAAAAAAAATAAATAAATTATACGAAAATGAAAATTGAAAAGTACAGTTCAATGTTAAGTCTTCCTTCTTCCACTAATAAATTTACACAGAATTGTGAGTTTCAATGCAACGGTTAGCTTCGCACACCCTTCGATGATTAAACCTTAGCTCCTCTATCATTGGTCTGATTACGTCATCATTTTCTCTCTCCTTTTTTCTTTTTAAAAATAATTAATTTAATTAGCAACAAAATCAGTGCCATTGAAAACCCATCAGACGTAACGTAAATCAGTAGTGTAGTCCTCTACGTACCATATCATTTCTCGTCTCACGGACTTTCCTTCCTTTTTTTTATTTTAATTAATTTTAAAATGGGTTAAGGCTGACACTATAATTATCAGAAATTTTGACTTTTAAGAACTCCACGTGGCTGCTATTAAGTTAAAAGCACTAAACACGTGTCCTCCACGTAAGTGGTTAATTAACAGGTGTCTGTCAGATCATGAAATCCCTTTTACGTGTTAATTGTGATTATTGTTTGGTTTTTACGTTACTAAATCGCTCGTGTTTGCTGCACTAAACTACAAAGCAGTTGATCGGGACAAAATTGTGATTTCATCCGTGTTCGAGGTCATTTTCGTCCATACTGTAGTAAAGTGTGCAAATTTACCGCTGGAACCCACATTAGGAAGAGAGTACGGTTATGTAATGTAGGATTCAGAGGAACGATGTCGTTTAGGCGCAGATAAAGAAAAGAGGTTGTTTTATTGGACAAACGCCCTTCAACGTCCGAAAATTCTTCCAGAGCCGACAAAGATACCTTTAACTCTAAGGATGTGGTGTCCTAAACAACCCGGACTTCAAATTAAAAATGTACTTAAAAAGACGGTTTTGCCTACTGTATTTCTGACCTCTTGATGGAGAGAGGGAAGGGTAGTTTTGAAATATGAAGATTGGGGGTGGAAAAATCAATTATATTTTGTAAGACCACAGTAACATGTTTTTAAAGCGGTCCAGAGCATAGTGATGGCAAGTTGACAAAATTAAGATAGGATGGTAAGCAGAATGTCTCAGAAAATGCGTTAAGGTATCCTACAGTCATGATTTTTAATTTTTTTACATTTTACCACTTAATTTTCTGGGATTGTTTAGCATTTCTGTTTAATTTTGTTTTTAAATTTGTTATTTAATAAAACCAATTAAAAGTAATTGTATGCGATCATGAAAATAAAGAAGCAAATTTAACTAGAAAATAATTTTAACCACGGTTAATTAGTGTGGTAATGTCAATATAAACAAACAATCCAACGAGTCAACTCAATGAGTCATGATTGGACAGAGCAGAGAAGCCTCTGAGAAAAAGCCTAATAACTCGGAGAATTATTGTGAAAAAGAACCGCGTCAAAAATGAATTTACTCCAATTAAAAAAAAAAGAAAAGAAAAGATTTTAAACCGGCGTAGACTAGACTGTAACAAGGGTAGAAAAACTGGAAAATACAACTGTTGTACAATAGGGTCAATGGCTATGTAGGCATATTTATTACACACACAACATCTAACACTAAAGTAGGGTCAAGTGACTTAACCATGGATAATATTAGAACTAGGGTTAAAAAACACATTTGGGTTAAGGTTAAGAATGGACAACCACAAAAACCCAGATTTTTATTATCAACAGTCATCACTGCTCATCATCACCATCATCATAACCATCAAGCTCCTTCTCCTCCCTTCTCCTCCTCCTCCTCCTCCATTTCCATCCAAAGAAGAAAAAGAATCAAAAGAAAAAGAAAAATTGAAACCCATTAATCCATTTTCTTTTTCTTTACAGAACCCCACCACATCACCACCACCACCACCCACCTCTACAAAACCCTAATTACTTCTGCAACCTCTTTAAAATCTTTATTTTTCTTTTTTCTTTAAAACTTAAATTAAATGTTTGAGCCATGGACATAGCCCCAACAACCACCTCCACCACAAACAACAATACCAACAACAACACAAATACCCCCAATACAAAATCTCCTGACCAAGAAACGGAAACTCCTATCCGGATCCAACCAGCTAAGCCTTTATCTTTCACCAACGGTGTTCTAAAACGCCACCATCCTCACCATCACCACCATCACCACCACCATCTTTCTGCAACACCTGTAGTTGTAACTTACAAAGAATGTCTCAAGAACCACGCCGCTACTTTAGGTGGTCATGCTTTAGATGGTTGTGGAGAGTTTATGCCTTCTCCTACAGCTACCCACACTGATCCAACTTCTTTAAAATGCGCCGCCTGCGGTTGCCACCGCAATTTTCACCGCCGGGAGCCTGAAGATTCTCCTCCTCCAACCACTACTACCATTGAGTACCAACCTCACCATCGTCACCACCCTCCACCACCACCCCCACAAGCACAACCTTATCGAAGTCCAAATTCAGCCTCTCCGCCGCCGATCTCTTCTTCCTACCCATCTGCGCCGCACATGCTGTTAGCCCTCTCGGGTGGCGTATCTGCTGGGTTAAACGAAAATTCGAATATAAACGTTTCGGGTGGCGTTTCGGCAAGAAAACGTTTCAGGACAAAGTTTAGCCAGAACCAGAAAGAGAGAATGTATCAGTTTGCAGAGAGAGTTGGATGGAAGATGCAAAAAAGAGATGAAGAATTGGTTCATGAATTTTGCAATGAAGTTGGGGTTGATAAAGGAGTGTTGAAAGTGTGGATGCATAATAACAAGAACACCTTCGGCAAGAGAGACGCTAATGGAAATGGAAATGGAAATGGAAATGGAAATGGTACAAGCAATAATCTTGAAAATAACAGCAACAATAACAACAACAGCAGTGAGAATCTGAATCATCATCTTCAACAACAACAAGAACAACACTTTGGAAATGATAATGTTGCTCATGTTGGTACTAATGGGTCTTCTTCATCTTCTTGATTTTCTTGATTAATGGTTATATCTTTTGATGATGGAGGAGATTATAATAAATCTTAGCTAGATAGAGAGAGATCAGTAAGCATGCTAGTAGTTGTTTCTTTTCTTCTAATTTCACTTCTTCAGTTTTTTTTTCTCTTAATTTTCTTATTTTTTTAAATTTAGTTTAATTAATCATCCTTTTCTTCTTCTTCTTCTTCTTCTTCTTCTTCTTCTTCTTCTTCTTCTTCTGCTTCACTTTGTTGAAGAGTAACATGCGAGAGCTTTGATCCAAAGAGGAAAAAAAAATTGTTTCATATGTTTCTTTGGTTTTGTACGGTTTTCTGTGGCATGATTTGTTTGCTTTCGCTTTAGTGTTATTAGGAGCTACTTAATATTAATCTATTTGGAGATCATAAAAACTTCACTCTTATGTCGCCTTTCAGTTGCTCACTTTTAATATTAGACTAGTTAATTAATTAATTAATTAATTTTCCTAAATTCAATTTGCTGAATCTAATTAATTTGCTGCCGAGAGAGAGAGAGAGAGAGAGAGAGGGAGATTCCCCTTATCTTGTGTCTGAGAGAAAGAAGCAAAAAGTGGTGTCACTTAGATTAGGGCGTTTACATATTATTCTAACATATCTCATAATCTTTTTGTACACAATAGAATTTGATTTTAATCAAATCTTTATATTATAATATCTTAATTAAAATTAATTACAAAATGCATCATTTCATTACACTTTTCAATCATCAGCAATTGCAATTTTTAATCGAGATTCTTGATTGGAAGTTTATTAATTTAATGGTGCTAAATGCTGATAAGCCCACTGTGCTATTAAAACAAACGAAGGTTGTGCTTTCTTTCTTTTTATATATAATTCTTCTTCTTCTTCTTCCCATTCTAATAAAGTGCACAAAAGAAAGCATTCTTGCTCTGTTATGTGCATTAGCTTTTTGGGTTATGTGTAGATATGATATTTAATGCTTAATAAGGAAAAAAGTAGTAATATTTTAGTTAATCTAATCTGATGTCTTAAATAGCTAATCAGATGAGGAAAAAGTACGGATAATCTAATCTCTTTTAAGCAAATATTCATATTTTATTTTCTCACTTTCCTTTTAAGGGAAGCAGAAATCATAATTAGTTTAACTTGTATTATTATTATTATATATTATTATTATGTTATATTTAAAAATAGGTAGATGACGACGAAAAGAAAGAAAGCAGTGGGTACTTAAATTAAATGTGGAGTGTCTTATCTTGCATATCTCTATAATGGGTTGTTTTGGTTTTGGTCATTGAAGATGTCAGTAATCTTGTCTCTCTGACTTACTTAAGGACCCCAACTGCCCCAAGCATGGGTCATAACCCTATATATATATTCTACGGTTCAACCCTTGTTAAGTATCATTAATTCAGGAGTATATAGGCTTAAATCATCGATAAAATTTGAAAATATTTTACGTTTTCTGATTTTAGCTAATCAAGGGTTGTAAATTTGTTGCGTTTGTGTTTAATTTGGTACAAACTTCAATTCAAGGATATTTTGATTGATGATGAGAGTGAGACATTATTTAACAACTTGTTAGGTTTAAAATTTAATGTGTGTATTAATGATAGGCACCGTGCTTGTGAAGGGCATTTATGGATTTTTCATTCAATAATGACATGGACAAGAAAAAATTGGGAAATGTCATATGTAAAATAATTGACATTTAGAAGCTTACGTAATCTGTTGATGCTTATCCACTCGATTAAGATGTGGGTTAGTGCAATGCAAGGTGTTAATAATAGGTTAATGAGGGCAGTTAAGATTAAAGATCGTCAATTAATAATGATAATCTTGACCGTGAAATACAAAAATTGTGTCCCCACATCCCTATAGATATGTGATTAGGATTCAATTTTGAACTTAAGGGTCTAAAGCCCATCTCAAAGATTGAGTAGCGTATGGACCAACTTGTGCACCATAATATTCCCTTGTGCTTGTGCACGTGCACTCGCCCACTTCTAAAAGTATTGTATTTGCCTTACAAGTAAACATATCGCTGCTTTATGCTTTACACTTCTTTTTATTTAGTTTTTTTTTATTATTTTTTTTAAATTGAAGCTCGCTCTAAATAAAGAAGAAAAATATATTTTTTTTTGTTACCCGTATATCTTTTGTCCTAACATGAAATGTTACACTATATAATGAACACAAACATAGGAAGGATGATTGTTTTTTTCTTTTGTTAAGTTTATCGTATGTATTTGAACTCGACACAAAATTTTAAAGACTAATATTTTATTAAAATTAAATAATAATAGCTGAGTATAAATAATATGCTATAAAATTATTTAGCTTATAATCAAAATTAGCAATGAGGAGACAAATGGAAAAATAAGTTAAGATCTTCAAATTATTGCCTATAGATATATGAAGCATATTTTCTAAATTTGATCGCCTAATAAAATTCTAAATTTGATTTTCAACTATTGAATAGTTTGACACTCCATTGCTGTAATAATTGTTAAGCTAAAAATAGAAACCCAAAGCTAAATTTAATCCTATAAAAAGGTATAGCTATGCCTTCCTTATTAGTTCAGTTTCAGCTGTCTTTAAAACAACCTTTGTCCTAATCCTCTCCCTTTTCATATTAGCTACTACAATTTCTCTACTCCTTACTTTCTACACAAACATATCTATATAAACAAACTAATTAGAGAAAAATTTGTTTGCTAATTTTAATTTAATCTCGAACAAATCTTGAATTTGGATGTCGGTACTCGCATTTATAAATGGCTTCTTCAGCATTCTTATCGCGTAGTTCGGCTGATGGGTATATGTATTTTTGCTTCATTCTGTTATGTTCATAGTTAAATAAATAGTAAAAAGTGTATTTTCCAATCCGAAGGGCAAAAAAAGGAAGAATTTAAATTGGTATGATATAAGGTCAAGTCATGTGTTCATCTTGTGGTTTTGTTTGCAAGTATCCACTTGTTGTATTTTCCTTTTCCACATGTCGTTTAGCAAATTCAAAATTGTTGCTAAGAAAGAGCGAATTGCTTACTCATCCTCTTGAATAATTTGACATGGGGTTTGCTATAATGTTACTGTTATGGCTAAGCTAATTACAGACAGCACCGTTCCCACACTAAGAAGGTCAGCGTCCAAAATTAGGGTTTTAGCCTTTCCATCTCAAAAAATTAATTACAAGATCATGCTTTCACCTTCAATACTTACATTGAAAATGACTTTCTTTTATTTTCTTTCAATTCATATATTTTTTTTTTATCTTGTAACGGTAATCTGAACTGGTAATTCAATGGTAAAGAGCGCTCAGAGGAGTTGAAAGATCCACGAGATCGTAGATTCAAAAGAACAAATAATTTCTGAAAAACAAGAAATGAAGAATAATTCATTTTTGATAAATGCATTGTCATCAATTAAATTCATGACCAAATTGCCAAGATACACACACAAATGCATCATATATATGCAAGAAACTATATAATTTTATAAAGAGAAGGTTGTGTTAGAGAAAGAAAAGATGCCGAAAGCCACTTGAAAATTATGACAAGAAAATAAAGTATAGGGCTTTAAATCGTTGTTGGAGAAAAGGAAAGGAGCATGTAGTAACAAACAGCAGTTGAAAGAAACTCTTGTTGTAGCTACTAATTAACGAGTCAATGGAGGACCACACTAAATTATTTGAGCATAAAGATTAGTGCACTTTATTATATGTGTGGTCCAAACAATTATCAACCATATGCCAATTCTTAATTTTAATTTTCTAATTCTTTCATTTATATTCTCATTGGTCTTTATTTTTTTTTTTTTAAAAATTAAGTTTATGTCCACTAAGATTTAATCTCTATGGACAAATTCATCATATCCTTCAACTTGTGGTATGTGAATATTAATCTAATCTTGTTCCATTTCCCACTTTCTCCATTTTCTAAATTAAAATAATTAATATGGTATTAATAGAAACTTAATCAGCGATAGTAAATAAACAAATTTAATCTTGAGAGGTGAGATAGAAAGGTAGGAATCCCTTTTTCTTGAATCAGATGTCTCAAGTTTGAGTTATGAGAATGAGATTCCTTTAAACACTCGAAGGTAGTGATTTGTTTCTTTGAAGGTCCGCCTAGATTAATCATTCCAGTGGATTTCAGATATCATGTGATTAAAATAAATAAAAAAAAAACAAACTTAACTTAAAAAATTAGGGATTCCAAGATCTGGAGCCAGGCGTATATCTTCCGTTTGTGAGGAGATTATAATCCATTCATTTTGAATTGTATAACTCTTTCTCTATATATATGGCATTGGTAATTTGTGAAGGATTCGTTGGTGCTATTGAATCTGGCTATGGACTTTGATCGCATGTGAAAACAGAGAGGAAAGAGCCCAATTTGTCTGACCCAAAATGGAAACCAAGTAGTACAGTTCACATGCAGGCCACTTATGAAGATGATTGAGACTTTGGAACTGTACAATTGACACATGAGCTACAATAAACTCGCAACATGAATCTTACGAAATCCACCCTCTTCTTGGATGTGTTAAACTCTAATTGTTTCGACATAAAGAGTTTGTCTTTTCAATTCCTTCTTACAGCTTAACATCCACTTTTTATATAAACCAAGTCTCAACTCAACTCTATTGTATAACTAACCAATTAAATTCACCTTCAAATCAGTTTGTTTATACACATATGTTGTTTGAGAATATGCTTCAGTAAAGCTTTGAGTTTGATAGTCTTTAGGTAGAAGAATGAAAGTTGGATGGTGTCAAGTAATGCATCTGAGGATTGAAGCCTCGAAAATCAGTTGAAGAAGAATGATCTTCTTCTGCTGCCAACTAACCTTTCAAATTGCACTTTTATCAAAGTAGAAGATGGTGTTCATATATATGGAGTGGCAACTTAAGCGTTGATGGGGATTGGAAGAATCAAAATATTTATTCTTGTGCAAATTGACTGAATTAAGCAGATGCCAATTAATGGAAGATTGGTCATTGAGTGTAACTTTTATCTGATGAGCTTCGAAAGTTGTGTCCAACCCCAAGAGCTGTCACTTGTAGTCTTGCTCCTCAGTATATTTTTATGCTTCCAAAAGTTACTTCTTTTTTGAAAAGGGGATCACCCAAATACTACCTAAGATGCAAGGTCCATTCCATTTTTTCAATTATTTTTTCGCAATAAAATAAAATCTCATAATCACAACATAGAAAATTTTATTATTTTTTCGGTATTTACAGCAAGGTTTTTTTTAGTATTTGACATCAAATTTTTAAGACGATTTGAGGACATGTTCTCGTTAGAATGTTCTGTGACAAAATTAAATTTTATTTGATAAGAAGAGGGAGCTCTTATTTTTACTAATTAAATTAATCTATTGAGTCAAATATATCATTTTTTAAGATAAATTATTTACTGTAATGGTTGTCAAATTTTATTTTTAATATCATTAATATTTTTTTATTATTTTTTAGTTGCTAAATTTTATTTTTTATTTAAAAAGAATTTCATTACTAGTTGAAATTTGGTATCAAAATAATAAAAAAATTAAATATTTCAAAAATGAAAGTAAAGTTGTTTAAGAAGGAATGTAAGAACGAAAACGAAATCTTATAAACTATCTTTCATTGAAATAAAAAATTAAAATTAAATATTACAGAATAACAAATTAAGATAATGCCATTTCGATAAAATTTAGTATAAATATAATTTATTCTTTTTTTTATATATAATGATCAATTGGCGACAACTCAAAATCTCATGGAGTTCAAAAATTCATATTTAATTAGGTTGAAGTGATGATTAATTAATTACAGTGTGCAATAGAGCTCGTTGTGATACAAATAAATTATTAGGCCATTGATTTTGAAGGTCTCCTCTCGACATTAGACTGACCAAAGGCAGTGATGGGCTTTCCAAACCCAATCCCAAATTGGTTTACTACAACTAAAACGACAGACTGTAGCCCCTTAGTTAGAGGGCTTATGCCTTACAGCCCAAGACCATGTACCCTACTATATTTCCAGGCCCAAGATGTGATATACAAATGGGATAATTATTTCCTTTCGTTTACTAAAGAAAAATTTTAAGCTCCCTTTTGTTTTGGGGAAAATACTTTTCAGATTTTTCCTTATTAGAGTGTTTAGGAAAATCAGTCCACACAACATATTTATATTTTTCGTTAAGAAAAATAAATTCTCATTTTTAATAGATAAAAATATTTTTTTAATATTAATAAATTCATTACAATCTTAAAAATAAACATAATTTAATTTACTAATCAGTAGCCACCGTTACTGTCACAGGCCATCATCGTGATCATGGATAACATAATTTTATCATTTTTTAAATATATTTTTTCATATTTAATAATAAATTTTCAAAACATGAAATAACTATAATTATAAATATTTTTATGGTCTTATAATTGAAAAGTTTAATATTTTTTAATTAATTTTCAATATTATAACCAAATGGTATAAGTAAGTTATTTGAAAAATATTTTCTAAAAATAATTTATTTACTGGAAAAAAATGGAGTTTTTAGAAAAAAAAAATAATTACGGAGAGGGGTATCTCATATTCAAACATTTACATACTCATGGTAATAGAAAAAAAAGTTCTATAGGTATTATATATCCCATAATGATTGGCTACTGCTAACATTAATAATAATAATAACAGTAAATTTTACTTTAAAGCAACTTAAAAATGAGTTCACATCTGATATGATAAGATATTTTGTTTTTGAAGGAAATATATATAACCAGAAAAATATGAAAATATATAATAGGAAACGACGAGACCTTGTCAAGAAACACCAACAAAAGCAAAGAATGGATAGTCCGGAAGAAACTCCAAATCCAATTATGAGCTTATCCAATTGTAATATAACCAACTAGAGGACTGACCAAACCAAAATTGCCTTTGTGATATTTTTATTTTCTTCTGAAAATTGACATCTACCCAATTTAAATACAACGTATACCAAAATGTTTGTTCCCTCCATACTCTCTTTTACCTAACTTCAACACTTTTGCTTACACATCTCATATGTAAAATATCTAATTTCTTTCTTTTTTTTTCAAAATTTCAGGCATTTAAAACAAGATTTGCATTCAAATTGCAAGAAGATATTTAGACAAGTTATGTGCACGATATTTTCAGGCAAGATTAGCATTTTTTTTTTGGGTAGATACTTAATAATTCTTATTAGTTAATTTAATTATATTTAGGTGATTAAGAAGAATTAATAATGTTGTGATAAATACATTGTGTGAAGATTGGCAATTTCCTTGATATTTCTTTGTTCCTTTTGGATTTTTCAGCTAATGAAATAAATTTTATAGATATTAATTGAATTATTAATATAGGGTTTTTGTAATTAGCTTTATTAATTGCCTTTTAAGTACATTGGTAAGTAAAATTTCCATCATAACAACCAACATGATTAGATATGTGGGCCTTTAACCTTAGATACAAAGTGATCTTACCATACAGATATGACTACCACATTAGGAAAATATTCCATGGATTTTCTTTCCTGAGCTTCAAAAGATAATTTTGCTAAATTGCGTATCAACTTGCATCAGGAATCAACAATTTGTGGCTTGTGTTAATCGCAAATTGTTGATAATTAGCTTCAACTAAGTATGATTAATGCTATTAATTTTTTATTCTTCTAATTATTCATATAAATTAAAATTAGAATCAAAGAAATGCAATTGGCTACGGTAATTAAACATATGTAGAGAGAACAAAATATATATATATATATATATATATATATATGAGAAATTAATTGTCTTAAATTTCACACTAATTTCATTAAACCCACACATAAAAAACGTTATATTTATTTTTCCCTTTAAATTCGCAACTCTCATCAAAGAAAAACAATTCTAACTTAGCTAAGCTATTCAGATATACGAATCATAATTCGAAAACAATAAAACAAATACTCGATTAAAAAGCTCCTATTTAATTCATCTTCATAATACCACCAATTTACATTTTATGGTGCTCTTGATTCATAAATAACACACCAAACACCCATACAATTTCCAGTTTCCAGTTTCTTCCTTGGACTTCATCTCGAGGTTTAGTGATGTTGATCAACCCTAGAAACTAGGGCGAAAATTACAGCAACAAGAAGAAGAATTTCAGACCCAAACAAGAAAATCGAAAGTCAAAAACACTAAGACAAGAAGTTGGATACTTAGATACACAGAAGATGAGATAAGAAAACATTTAAGTCCCATTTCCATTGGAAGAAGGCGAAGAACAATCGCATACTAGCTCGGTCTCCACTTCCCTTCTGTGGAAATTCCTGTGGCAACCACAAGCAGCACAAGTGAGTGCAAGAGATGTGCCTTCTTCACCACTAGCCATGAATTCTCTGCACCCATCAACGGCATAACCGCCAACGTTCACGGCATGATTTTTTTGGCACTCTCCATACTTAACACTTCTAATAGTGAAAGATGAAGTAGAAGAGCTTCTTGATGGTTCTTCTGTTCTTCTAACTACTACTTGTCTCTTCCTCATTTTGTAAGTCCCTCTTCTTGATTATACCCCTTTCTTCTTTGTTTAAAATATATTGATTCTTGAAAGACGAGGAACCTAATATATATGATTCACAAATTTACTTCTTCTTTGACCTAATCACAACAAAATCCTGCAAAAAAAAGGAGAGAAAAAGAAAAGAAGAGAAGAGAAGAGAAGAGGGAGAGAGCTTTGCTTTTAGGTTTCTTTATGCAAGCCCTAACCCTAGAGGGTGTACTTATAGCATGTGAATTACATCTGCCATGGACTTATTAGTCATAGTTACTGTGTTAAGAGTAAAACCGCAGCTTACTGTTACATTTTTACTTCTTAATCAAATAATTATCCCTTTCTGCCAGATAGTAAACCCTAGAATAGAAATTATGAAGTGATCTACCAACTGCCTTATTAAGCCTGAAAAATTAACCTATTAATATATAAAGAAAGGATTCTTTTACAAAACTAATAAGGGTGAAACCAAAAATGATGAGAAAGCTTTACTTTTCAACTGAAAGTGTGATTGGTTTAAAATAGAATAACCAGCTAAGCTTTTTTTTAAACCCAGCTACATATATTAATTAATTACAAAAATACCTTTTACTAAGTACAGAAACAGAGATTGCTTTAAAAAAAAAAATTAGCACAGTTTAGTTTTCTTTTAGACCTAATTTAAAAAACTAGTGCTGATGCTAAAAGGTAGATTGTGGGGTGCATTGATACGATGCCAACAACATTTGTTGTCTATTGCTTGACCTAATTACATGACTTGGTTTCTATCAGATTGCCAAATCTGTACGGTTATTTACAGTTACCCACCTCTTCTTCTGTTACTTACAATTGCATTTGTGTTTGGTAAAATAGTTTTTGACTGTCTAACTACTTCTCTATTTGTACATTCATTTATATATATTGCTTGTTAATGAACTTTGACTAATATTACACTTCAGTATGCAATTTGAATGGACATTCGGGCTTAAAAGTCAAATTTAAGCACGTCTTTCTCAAGATGCAGAAGGTCAGATATTCAAATTTTTACTAATTTAACATCTTTGATGTATCAAACAAAAAGAAGAGTTAATTTTGATGTATTAACAACTTTGATGGGGTTAATTTTGTTGAATGAATTGCTACTTAGGATATACAAACATTTTTTCACCCAAAAGAAAGAGATATAATAGTAACGAAGAGTTATATTTTTGTTTAGTGGTAATCGATTAATGGTGGAGTATATAAAGAATTTATACACAGTATTAACAAATATTTTTCTTGGGTAAATACAATTTTATTAGGAATCCCACATTCAATAAGAGTAAAATAATAAGAGGACGAGCAGATGGTAGTTTGGTCTGTCTTCTCAATTATACGAGGAGTGAAAGGTTTCGAATTTAAATCCTGTCGGCTAGAGTTATTTTCGCCAATTTAGTCATTCAACCAAAGGAATGACTTGTTAAAAATAATAATAACTTTGAGCATTTTATAGCTAATTTCACTTTGATTATGGAAATTGCAAGCTATTTGTTATTTTGTTTAATTAATTTGATTGCAGCAGATAATAATAAGAGGAATTTTTTACCTAGTGATAAGGAAAAAGGAAAGTTAAAAGGGAAATAGTCAAATTTCAAAAAATTACAAAATTTTAAAATTTGGAGGTTAATGCCAACTTTCTTGATGAACATAATTTCAATTTTATTAATTGTGAAATGAAAATTTTGGAGCTTTCGCTGCTTTCCCCAAAATCTTAAGCACCATGCAATCTTTTTAAATTTCTCACTAAATCTAACAAAATTTTTACTCATTTATAAAAATTGATGTAATATTTATATAAAATAGGATAAATTTGATTTGACAGAAAAATCATGGGATGAAATTGATTGAGGTAGTTCTTATTGAAAGGCATGTATAAGATTTTGTGAATTTTAAGGATGTAGCTGTCACATGTTGTCTTTTATAAGTTTACATTCAATCAGCAAATGTTCATTCATGTGTGCTTTAAATTACTCTTCACCAAACTTTGCTGTCAATCTTACAATTCAAAAGGGCTTTTTGCATACTATTTAGACAGTCAAGTGATCAGATTTCAGATTTAGAATGAAATTTAAATTAATCATGTAATTAGAGTTTTAATTAGTGCATACTATCAGCTTTTTAAAGGCACATCTTTACTTATTTGGCATCTTCTTACTTCCACTCGCCCTTTTTTAGGCATTTGTTACATTAACCATGAAATTGCTGAATCCTAAAGTAATTTCTCCCCAAACCAAATCTCTACTTTTTTCCCCCCTTTTTTTACTTTTACATCTCCTTGTCCAATGCTCAACTGCGTGTACATATGATACGTTAAAAGTAATAATAATATCGATAGATGGTCATTTTTAAAATTGTCAGATTACGAGTTGAAATCACTACTTGAATTATTAAAAATAAAAGTTCTATTCAAATTTTGAGAATTATTCCATCATCTGGATTTTTAATTTTTTGTATCTAATACAATTATAAATAATAAATTTAATTTTTGTAGATACACCAAGTAATTAGGTCAATAAAATCTTCATTAAGATTTTTTTATTTTATTTTATAAGCAATGTAGAATATTTATATGAACTATGATAAATCCATATATTTCCTGTTGTTTGAAATTATGGGTCATTGTACCCAACAACATACTTAGTCCCTTGCAAGGGCAGGAGATGCTTTCGATGCCATTACTTATATATCCAACTCCAAGGTGCCTCTGATATTTCATACCTTACAGACATTTGATTAGGTAATGTTGGTAGGTGATATTGATGGGTTACTAAAATGGTTATGTGGGTCAATCTTTTTTCCATTTTTGGTCATCCATTTTTTTACATATTGCTTAATATAACAGCCTAAGTGTGACCAAGGTTTTTAAATAATTGAACTTTTTGGCAATTAGTGGCTAAAGCAAAGGCAAAAGATTTTTTTATTTAAAAAAAAAACAAATTCTAAGGAGTAATGGGTATTGAACTTGGTATGTGCCAAATTGAAAAGTCCTGTAGGAAAAGTAGTAAATTGGTGTATAAACTTGATTTAATCAGCACATCAACCCACTTACTAAAGCTTTTCATTTTGTGCACATTATGCATATATGTTTCTTCTTTATTTTGTCAAAATCATGTTTGCAATCACAGACAAGAAAACAATATAAATTATCATTTCAGATTTTAAATAACGATATTCTCGATTACACACTATGCGCTATTATAATGAAAGAGAGAAAAGAACTAATAACTCACCCGTGGAGTCCTGCTTTTTTTATGCATAAATATTATTATTAGAGTCACTTTTTTGATATTAATGATAATATTTTGAATCACATTTAACACTTTGAATTGATTTTTTTTTCTGAAAATGCTAATTAGACAATATAATTGTAATTTAGAGTTATAAGATGGAAGTATATATATAATAAGAGACATGAAGATGTGTGGAAGAGTGATAAAGAGATTCTTAAAAAAATAGAAAGAAAGACAGTTAGTAAGGATGGATTTGTGGGGTTGATAGAGACTCAAGTATGATTGTGTTTTTGAGAAGACAGTGAAATGATGAGGCCTTTTGCTACTCACCAACCCAACCCATTTAGTGATGTCCACACAAATTTACTATTCATCTTAGCTTTTGGGTCATTGGATAAAGCATCTTAGACTTGAACACCACACATTTATTTTCTTTTCTTTTTTCAAATTTAATTATTAAATATTTTTCAGAAAAATAATAAGTCACTAATCAAGATTCACAATCATACTGATTATATAGATATGCTAATTCATATAAGGAAAGTTGATGCAAACATGACAATTAATTTTTATTTTATTTTATTTTTTAAAAAGGACACCTAATTATTAGAATCTTTATATTATATTAATTGTAAAAACAGTGTGCAAGGACATGTCAACTTCCTATGCAAAGAAAGAAACCTTCTGCTTCAATTTATGTCCTTTCCAGTTTTGGACCACAGAATATAAATGTACATATTGTCTTTACCTATTTCACTATTTTTTGCTCTCTCTCTCTCTCTCCTAACTTCTTTAACCATTGTTTTATTTGTGTAGTAAAAAACAGATTTTGTTTCAATTTAAACATAAATTACTACTGTGGAAGACCTTTAACACATAAATAACTTCTTTTACCATTTCTACTGAATATTGTACCGGCATCATTATTGGATCGTGGTCGGACCGAATTGACTCGGTTCAATTGGTGATTCTTTGTGCTAATCCAGATTATATAATATGGGTCGTAAACATTTCCTTTTGGTCTTACTAATTAGGGTTTGATTAACATTTAACAGCTAATTCTTGAATATATAAAAACCAACATTTGATACGTTGGTTCTACATTTTCTTCAAAAGGAACTTTCTAGTACATGTATAATAATTAAACAATTCATGTACTAAAAAAAATCATTTTATTTGAGAAATTCACATTCGCCTCACGTTTCTCATGGAAACATGTAAATTATTAATATTAATTCAAAAGGCATAACATAATCATTATGTTTTGTTGAAAATGGATAAGATAATGGAACCAGTGGACCTTTTCAAACATTAAATATGTCATTAAAAAGCTATTAGCATCACTTGACCTAGAAATATTTCTTTTCTGGAATAGATACGTGATTTAAAAAAATATAAAAAATAAATAGATACATGAATACACGTCATTATTTTTTTACTTTAATATGAAAATTTATGAGGAAAAAATATAATATATTTTGTAAAATATATTGTTGGATTAGAGCATAAAAATTCAGTGATACTTATAAACTTAAAAGGTTTAAATATTTATTTTTATCTGAAACACTTACAATTATTTTTATATTCATTTGAGTAAAAGTTACCAATGAATTTTTTTTTTAAATAAAACATAATATACAGCAAACGGAGGGCCTCCATCTAGTCACGTGCGAAGGATGTATTACAATTCCTTGTTGCGTAAAAAGGAATGTATTGCAATTTTGCATTAAAGGGGTACTGCAGTTTTTCTACATATGCCACTACACGTGGACCGAGTCAATAATTTCAGCCATCATGCTCGCTACGTTGTATGTCATAACTATTGCATAGATTTTTCTTTTTTTTTTTTTAATTAATTGTGGTTTTTGGTTTTTTTTTTTTAAAAATAAATATTCATATGATAATTTTTATATTTAATACTCAAATTAAAAACATTTAATTAAAGGAGAAATAATTCTAATCACGAATATTGATTAATTAAAAAAAGAACGATGGTAACACCGTTAAACTTAAAAAAAAAAATTGATAAATTGAAGAAAAGAAAGGTGAAAGTAGCGAAAGGCATCGAAATCCACATGCTAGTCTTAAATGCAACATGAAGTGGCTTATTGGGTTTACAGGATTGGACATGAGGTGGCACATGACTTTGTCTCTGTCGCTGTGGTTGCCTAAAAAAATCCAGACTTGACCTTGGGGTCCAAATTATGTCATCAACCATTAATTAATTATTTATATACAGCTCAATCTTACTGGAGTAATTTTATTATAATTTAAGTGATTTAAACATTAAAAAATAAATTAATTGAGGTGATTTAATTATTTTCTTTATCACTGGGAAAAAATATATTATACTATATAAAAGTAGACAGTTTTTTGTAAACGACAAAATATATATATTAATCGTATTTATTCTTTAAAATTGAATTGAAAATTTACTCATTTGAAAGTTGTTTTGTATACATATATAGGACTAATATTCTAAATTAAATAAGAAGAACATGCAAAGTTAATAAATATCTAAAAGTCTCATATTCAATTCTCCTCCCCATGCTGGTATGAAACATGAAAATGCAATCCACGATGCTGTCTTTGAACATATGCAATATTCAAAAAGCCAGCTCGAAGGAAACCATTACAATACATATATAAAGTCAGTTTTTTCCATTTTCGTTTGGTACTTTCAATTCAAATATGAGTATCTTAAACTTCTCTCTCTCTCTCTGATATGTGCAGTCTGCCATTTTGCTCGGATCAAACCCCTCCAAGCCATCACCTACTGGATATAATATATTTTAAGTAAGAAAGATAGAAAGGGACGCTTTTTTTTTCTTTTCTTCTGTTGTCATTTGATAATGGTATTTATGAGAGGCTTATGCTTCTCGCCATGCCTTTACAGTATGGAACTATAAATCCAACTCTCTATGGATTATTATTATTATTATTTGCATATATATTGCATGGCCTTTATGTATATACAATTGTTAAAAAAAAAAGGTTGTTTAAGCAAATGCTTTCACATGCGCATTAAATTGCAGTCAGTCTGCAGAAATTTTTATGGCCATATAATGAAATTCTTTGGTGCAGAAAGGAAAAAAACATATGGCAGGAAAGGAGGGACTCGATGCTCACAAGAAGTGTGGGCCTCAATGTAACTATATACTATTGTGTTATGTAGACAGCTAATTTTTTTATTGTATACAAAAATCATACCCACTTTTATAAAAATAGTTTGATCCAATCCAATTTAATTCGATGTGTTTGAAAATATAATAGGATGAATTTCAATTGTTTTTTCAAATATTATCCACAAAATCAAATAATTGTAGATTTTGCAAATTACTTAAATAAATAAAAAAAAAGAAATACCACAACTTCACACGCAACCCTTTACACATTCAAAACAAGTAATAACTTACCCCATGAAAAATATGGTGCATTTTTTGGGATTTTTTTTCATTAAATTATGTTAATTATTCGTATTTTAATTATGAATTTGACTTGTCTACGTCCGGTTTGTGGAAACGTCCGTAAACAAAAGCAATAAAAACAAAGATTTTTAAATATTTTTATTCTTTTTTTCTGAGTGATTACAAATATCCGGTTTCCTACGTTTCCATTTTCTATATTTTTTGAAAATGTCTTTTTCCCGATGTTTGTTTTTGCATTTCTCCATTTTCGTGTTCCTGTGTCATACTATGGAAGAAAAAAAGTTATTATATTCCTTTCTTTTTCTTTTCTGATAATACCAAATTCAAAATTAATGTGAAAAACATAACTAATAATTACTCCTAAAAAATATCATAGAAAAGGCAAATAAGTTTATTTATGTAACAATAAGTGCGACAAAAAATGATCTCTTTATTCTTTTTCAAATAACTAATAAATTTTAAGTATGTCATTATCTACTCCTTCGGTTTTATTTTATTTGCTAGTTATTCATTTTTAAATGTCTCAACATGTTTTAAATTTAGATATTTAAATAATTTATTTTTCTATAATTATCATCATTATTATTCATTAAATGAAAATTTTTTATTAATATCTTAATGAGTTAAAGATAAAAAAAAGAGGCAAAATAATTTTTATTGACTAAATTCTTAATATAAGTGTTTTATCAAACCATGTGGAACCAGGAGAATATTAATTTATATTTTTCAGGATTTATGGTTGTGCTTCTCACATATTCCTTCACAAAGCAAATCCTCCACACTGTAGACATCTATTAAACTCAAAGTGTGCATTGCTATTTGAATCACCCTTTATAAGTTTTTTTTTTAATTATACAAAATAATTAAGATTTTTCGGTTTATTTGGGTATTTATATCTCATTAATTTCAAATTGAAGAAGCTCTAAAACCTAATAATTGCAGCAGCACAACTTGGATTAGCTTGCAATGAATCAAGGTTTTGTGGCAGTTGACTCTTTCCCTTTTCTTACCAAGTTGTATGCACAAGTTCACAAGAAAGCACTTCATGCTTCAAATTCTTCATCGCGTTCAATAAATAAAAGCTCGTCCTCCTATTACTATTACTAGTATTAATTAGCTGTTTCTCCGTAAACTCTTTCTTAAAAAAAAAAAAATTCTGAAGTAAGTTACAAAAAAGACAGTTTGGCCAGAAGAGAGAGATTTTATTATTTATTTTCCAATTTTCACAAAACATGACATTAATCTATATCAATTGTTAGGTATTTATGCTAAATATATAACTCGGCACATCAATTTCATCACTCGAAATAAAAAAAAAAATAAATCACTAGAAATTTACTCTCATGAAAAGAAATCATATCACATAATAATAAATTAAGATCTACACTTTCTGTGTTCAGCACTCAAGGGGACTGAGAACCTTTCATTGCTTACTAGCTAAAGGTCTCCAAAATAACCCAATAAAAAAAAATTTCCCCTTCAGCAAGAAAAATAATTAGCAGCATATTAATCTAGATCAAGTTCAAAAAAAAAAAAAACACAATTGAACATATTAATAAAAAGTTAATCCCTCTAAAAAAGATTATTTTCATCTAATGCAACTTCACTGAGATAATCCTTTCCTTGGGTAGCAGTATTAACTCCATCATCAAAAAGCCATTTCTCAAGAAGAGAAAATGGTGGCATTTGTGCAAAAGAATTTGACTTGTGTTCTTCATGGAAAATACTAGCAGCCTCATTGGGCGACTCAAAATCAGAATTGGAAGAAGAACGATCAAAAGATTCAAAACCACTAAATAGTGATTCAAATGCCTCTTCTAATTCAATCCCATTATTATTATTATTATTATTTCCCTCTTTTTCCCTTTCTTCAAAATTACACTTAGAATTCTGAGTAGTTGCTGATGAAGAATTTATTTTAGGCCCATCCCTCATCCAGCCTTCAAGTAACCTAGCAATATTTTCAGTGCTCGAAGCATAAGTAGTCGTAGAAGTTGCTGATGCTGATTTTACACAAGTGGATTTTAACTGATTATTATTGTTGTCAGTTAGTTTTTCTGGTGATAATGCTTCATATAAAGCTTGTCTAGCTGTGTTAATATCAGTTTGAAGCCTTCTTTCCCATTGACCTCTAGAAATTGGCTGCTGTGAAATTATTGATGTTGTTGATAATGATGATCTCGATGATTGTGATAACCCATCTCTTTTAAAGTGATTATTAGCTTCTTGATCACGGGCTGTGTGCAGCTTTTTTAGCTTTTTCTTCAAATGGGTATTCCAATAATTTTTTATGTCATTATCTGTTCTTTGTGGAAGATAGGAAGCAATGGCTGCCCATCTGCAGAATAATAATCAATTATATATTATACTTTTCAGAATAGATAATCCTTCTAAAATTCCTTAAAGCCATTTCAAGATCACTAAAATAGCAAAACAGCAAGTAAAAACAAAATACAATTAATTAACTAAAAGTCATACTTTGATATTATTAATTAATAATTACCTGTTGCCTAAAAGGGCTTGTAGGTGGATTATCATTTTCTCTTCTTGATCTGTAAAATTACCTCTTTTGATTCCTGGCCTGAGATAATTGGTCCATCTAAGCCTGCAACTCTTGCTGCATCTAAGCAACCCTGAAAAAGAAAAAGAAAAAGAAACGTAAAGAAACAAAATCACTACCAAGATTATCAAAATGGATAGATAAATAAAAGAAAATTAGAAACTGATATAGATATTAAGAAGAGAAATTACTAAATAATAATAATTAAACCTGTATTAGTGGGCACAGCTCTCCAATTGCCAGGACCATGTTCTTGAATATAAGAAACTAACATGATATCTTCTTCAGGAGTCCATGGACCTTTCTTGATTCCACTCTTATCATAGCATGGAGGTCTACCCATAATATACTCTCACTACCTTGCCTTTTCTTTCTTTCAAGGCTTTGAAAATTTGAGTCTTTCTTCTCTCTAAAAGCGGGTTATCTTTTTTCAAAGAATAGGCAATCATATAGAGAGTGGTTGCTGCCTTGGTCTGCATATATAGAAAAAAGAAGCTTATGAGAGAGAAGGAGCTGTATAATTAAAGGAAAGCAATAAAAGGGTACCAAAAAAAAAAAGAGTCAAAAGATGACAGCAAATGCATTTACTCAGAGGGCAAGCCAAAGTCAGCTGTGCAATACTTCTTCTGCCTCACAAAATCGCGGGGCATTCAATGTTATGTGGTATGCACAAGAAAAGAAATCAGCCCAAAAGAAAAAGAGAGAAAACCCAAAATTTATTAGCCTTTAATTTATTTCTTGGAACCCTATATGCATTTCAAGAAAGCAAAAAGAAAGAGGTGGCCGGTGGTGGTGGTGGTGGCTTTTGAGCTGACCTACTCTGCCAAAAAGCAAACAAGCCACTCTCTATAGCTTATCTACCGTTGACTATTACTGAAAGTCTTCTCTGATGAAAGAAATTAATTCTTTTGTGAGAGAGACTTTTGTAAATACACGTAGGTTAGAGTGATTCCTTGTAGACACATAAATGGTGATAGATATATCTGAACATGATAAATTACCAAGTGTTAGAATTTTTTTTTTCTTTTTCTCTCATTCAGAATTTTAATTTCTTTTCTGTTCCAGTCTGAAACTGCATTGATGTGTATGATGAATGATGACAACGTTATTCGGCTTAGTTAGCTAAAAAAAGAAAAGAACAGAAAATCTATGGTTAGATCTCCGATTTCCGTCTTTGTTAAACCCTAAAAAAAACAAAAATCAATGTATTAAGATTATAATTATTGTTTGACAATGTTGATCAATTTTTTTAAAAAAGATTTTGATGTGTAGAAGAAAATATATCATGTTCGTCGATACTATTCCACGCATGAAATTACTTATATCGACACATATATAGCTTTGAAATACAATATAAGTAACAGAATTAATTAATCAAATGTCAAGTACATATATAAATGTTTGAATTGTCTTGTGACAATGATGTGCAAATTGTTAAGGTACTATAAGTCTATATATTACTGTGCATTCTAAATCAATACCGATAATTATTTATTGACGTAGCCATCGTAATAATAGTGGACCGAGATGAATCTTTTTATTACAATTTTAAGTAATTTCAATTTATTTGATTTTTATTTAAATAATCATATGGTGTTATTTTATGTTCAATGGAGTACTCTTATTATGTTCTTTTTTTATAAATTTTTATATTTTTCAAACTGTGAAAAATATTGTAGTACTTGTTATTTGTCATACGATATAACAATCTCACTGTGCAAAGAGAGAAAAAGGAAGCTGCCTTCTTTACGAGGTTTGACAGTTGAAAAACATGTTTATCATCCGAGTAAACTGAAAATGATAGGCTAAAAGGACAATTGATAGTAGTATAGGATTACGATCAATTCGGAATAGAGGCGCCTTATCTAACCTCTTTAATGCTAATAATTCATATTTCGATAATACTGAGTTTATATCTCGATTGAGTCGAGCATGATCCTGATGTCAATTTTTAAAACTTGAATCCAGTTCAAGTTTAAATATATTTTCAATCAACTAGTAAACGTGGACTTGTTGGTAAATTTAATTGGATACTATTGCCATTGGTCAATAGGAGAACGAGCTGACGTGAAACAGAGCTCAGCTAACTTTTGTTGTAGGTCATGCACATGTTCCTTCTTCTCTATCCTTGTCAGCTGACTTTAATACAATTAGTCAATTTACCAATTTTTAGACCATTTGGAAAAGGCCTACATGAAATGGTGAACTTGGAATATATATACTCCATCTCTTTTTCGAATGTCTGAAAATATCTACAAAATTTTTTAATTAAATATTTAAATAATTATTGTTTTTATGATAACTTTTAAAATAGTTCATTAGATGAAGAATTTTTATTAATATTTTAGTCAAGTTAAAAATTCATTTTTAACTTGACTAAATTTTTAATATGTATATTTTATCAAGCCACGCAAATAAAATAGATAAAAAGAGTACATATTTATATGCATTCAGTTTGAAATTTACATTTTAAAAATAATGATAATATTTTAGAAAAAAACACTCTCTCTGTTCGTATCTGTCCTTTTTGCTATGGTTCATGAATTAAGAAAATTAATTAATACTTTAAATTTTGTAAAAATAGATAATAAAAGTTCCATAATAATCTTAGAAGTTTAATTATTGTAATTTAATTTTTCCAATGTGATTTAGTCTTTCTAGACTTTATAATATCTAATTGGTTAAAATTATATACCCGAAGGAGCATTCTAAATAATGAGAACGTTAATAAGTTGATTTATAGGGTTGAGAGTTTTCCGTTGCATCAAAATAAATTCTCATTTAATTCAATTCGATTTCAGTTTTAACAAAAACAAATTTAATTTTTTTTTCTAATTCAATTTGATTTTATAAAAATCCTAAAGTACGTGGCCAGAGTTTGTTTTCACCCATAATAATAATAATAATACTTTATTTTATATTCTGAAAAAAGAAATGAATAATGCCCGTAATATTATTTCGACTCGTAAAAATCTTTAATAAATTATAAAAAAATTAAGTAAAGGAACAATTTATTATGGTTATGGGCCTTATAGTTATGGCCGAACTCCTTCACATGACTCGCATCAAAGCCCATAGTGTGTATTTGTTCAATGCGGCTCAAACTCCGTGTATTGCATTATCAAGCAATCTTTTTAATTTGTTCACACTTTGTTAATTAAAAATTTAAATTAATAAAATTTAAAATACTAGATTAAAATTAATTATTATAGTAATAGTAATTGCATTTGCAGCTTCAAAACTTGTACTTTTCTTGATTTATTCCTCCATTTGATTCCCAAAATTTAGGAATTACAGAAATATCAAGATCAAGACTTATTGATCGTCAAATATCTAATTATAAAATTATCATCTCAATATTTTGTTACAAATCTATATCCATATCTTAATTTGTTGTTCACAAGTTTTTGTTTAAAAAGAAGTCACATTCAGTGGGTCACGTCACAAATTTTTTATTTCATATATCTATATCAGTGTTTCATAGATTTCGTTTCTATTCTTCAATCTACAAAATGTCACGTATAGTGGGTTGGTGGGTTCTACTACTGAGAAACGTAAGAAGAAAGTGTTGATAGCTCATATATAATCTCAGTTTCATGCAGGCACTGAAGCTTAAAGGATGATCATCCTGAACTCCTCGTCAGGTTAGAACACAAGACTTATTCAGAAACTTCCAATTGTTTACGCGTCCAAGCCTACACGGTTCAAGAAAACGGCTCTTACGTAGTCCAATTTGTATTAGTTCTATCATCGTGTGGGTTGCGCTGTGTTGTGTCAATATGAAAATAAGGTGATGCTTGTTTTACATAGGTATTGAAGTCATGGTTCTTGTTTTATATAGGTATGAAAATAAATATTTGTATAATTCTAAACTGGACAAAATAAATAATGTATCCTTTATTTAGAACCCTGTCGTTAATGGAATTGCGATAAAACTTTTCTCTCAAAAATTCTATTTGAGAGTGACATTGTCTCTCTTTGATTTTTAATACATTTCTTTGACATTGTAGCTTTACAACCAATGTCGTCTATCTACTAGAAAACAATTGCTTATCGTTTGGAAGAAAGCCGGCTTTCAGAATGATTTGTTCCAAAAGCCTGAATTTTATTTCATCATATGCTGCATAATATTCAAAGATTTTTGGCTTTTCTATTGTTTTGAAAATTTCAAACATAGTACTCAAAATCTATCTTTTTATTTATTGTAACCAGTGAGAATTGAACCTTCGATGAGAACCACTCATCTCAGCACTCGTTGTATAAAATATAATTTTTTAATCGGTTACGATTTAGATTATTTTAGGACATTTTAAATTTTATCAAAAGCGATATTGAAAATCACGTTATTCTCACATTTATATCTAATAAGTAAATATAGAATGATGGCAATATAGTTAAATTTATTTAATAATTTATCACAAATTAAATATTTATAATTTTTTTTTCTAAAAAAGTGTAATACTTTTGTTTATATAAAAAAAAGTGGAAATGTAACACTTTGTCTGCAAAAGGAAAATAAAAGGTGATATTTATCTTTAGACTTATTAGGTAAAAATGTGGGATTAATCCTCAGGTTTGCTCCATCCATTTGCTCCAAGGGAGATGAAAACTGATCAGTAAAAATATTACACTGAGAGGGCATGAAACTCACGATTTTGAGGGCCTGAAACTCACTGTCTTATGGAATCCTCAATCCCTCGGCTGCTCAAATCACTTACTATCGTTTCGATTTTTTTAAACTCTTCAATTATCGTTATTTTTGAGTTTGGAATCAAAATACTGGAAGCCCCATTAATACCCTTGTAGCTAAAAACATTAAAATGCAGTACCCTTGTTCCTTCCTCTTTGCTTTTTGGTGTGTGAATTTCCCATTTGGCATAAGTTCTAAAACCCTGTTAAGCAAATTCCCACGACTCGTTGCATCTCATAAGGAAAGTTGCGTTCTCATTAACTTTGGAATATTTTCTTTTCCTCATTCCATATCCGTACCGAGTTGAAAATTTTCCTTTCAACCAATGATCTCAAACCGCGTTAATTCTCAACTCCATTAATTAAAACTATCAAATTTCAAGAATTCGACAGGCTTAATTCTCAAACGGCCTTTTCCCGTTGTAGAACACAAGACAAGACTGAACAGAACAGAACAGACCCTTCAACTAGAGAAAATCTTTCTCAAAATCCAAATTACATAACGGTTTCGAGAATTCCGAGGCTCTAAGCAAGCTCAAAAGTCTCTTCTCTCTCCCAGTCGCTGACATGTTCTTTTCTTTCCTTAACTCTTGCCTAACTATATCTCTAGTGTTTAATGTTCCATTTTTAGGTCAGATTTCCACTTCTCTGAATCAGATTTCCATGCATATATATATGCTCTGATTTTGACATTCTTTCTTTCTTTTATGTTAAATACTGGTGAAAGGTCTATTGTTGTTCGTAGATTTCAAACTAGATATTCAAAGTTTCTATGACTTCTCTGTTTTTGCTTCAATTTGAAAAAAGGAAGTTGATGGGTTAAATTGATGGGTACCTAAAAGAGTTTTTTGCTCAATACCCATTTCAGATTGGTGAATATGGGCTCTGTCAATGGGTTTCTTCCTCAAAAATTGTTTCTTTTTGCTGCCTTTTTTTGGGTCTCTGTTTCTGCTCTGTTCCTTGCTCTGTTTGGTCTTATCAATAGGAACCTTTTCAGGTATTCAGTTTTTCTTTTGCCCCTTTTAAAGATTTATTTGATAATCTTTTCAATACTAATTTCAATTATTTATATTTATTTTCAGGGTTAAAGAGAATTACCTGCCTCAGCCAAATAATTCAAATTGTACAGAACAAGAATTTGACATGAAAGAAACAGAACCCGATTCCAATTGTATGGAGCAATATATCGTTGAAGCTAAAGAACCAGAAATTGATGGCACAGAACTGAATGATACAAAAAAAAAAGATGAATTTGAAGAAGAAGAAACACAAAAATTCTTTTTCAAATTTCAATTTCAGACTTACAAAGAGAATTATGAGCCGATTGTCTCAGATTTTGTATCCTCTACAAGCACCACCGCCAACAAGTATGAGGTCTTATCTGTGAAAGATTCTAGTCTCTACTTGGAGAAGCCAGAAGTTTTAAGCTTTAAAGTGAAAGGATTATATGCTGATTCTAATGAGGTTTCTATTGCCAATACAGAGAAAATGAATGAGAGAGAGATGAAACAGAATTCCACAAATAGTGCATGTGAAGCAAAGGAATCAGAGAAGCTTGAACCAGAAAAATGCATTGAAGGGTCTATTCCAAAACAGGAAATATCAGCTCATGTTCAGTTTCTATCAGAAAAGGACTTCATTGCTGCAGTTTCTGATTCTGATTCTGACTCCGATTCTATTACTTCAAGCAATGAAGTTATAAGTCGCTTTGTAGCTTCAACTAGTGATAGCTTTTTATCAGAAAAGGATTTTGAAGAAGCATTAGATTTTGATTTTAGTTTTATGGGAGACATTGAAGGGGAGAAATCAGAATTAACTGGGGAAGAAGAAGATATGAATTTGCAGAATTTAAGTGGAGGGTACGAGCCAGATGATTTCGAAGACGAAGACAGTGATATATTAGAAGAGCTTAAAAATTTAGAACCGGAGTGTGATGTGCAAAATTTCGATAGCCAAGAATTTGGTAAAAGGGTTATTCAAGAAGAAGAACTTGATTGCAACGACAAGGAAGAATCTAAAGATAGTTCAGATAATTCTGAGGACTCAAATGGATTGGAAATTTTATGGGAACATCAGGAATTGATTGAGCAACTGAAGATGGAGCTTAAAAAGGTAAGAGCTACTGGCCTGCCAACTATCTTAGAAGAAGACGAGTCACCAAAAATAATGGAGGATTTAAAGCCATGGAAGATTGATGAGAAGTTTCAACATGAAGATAGAATGGGTGAGCTTCACAAATTCTATAAGAGCTATAGGGAACGGATGCGAAAATTCGATATCTTGAATTACCAGAAAATGTATGCAATGGGTATGTTCCTTTTTCACTAATCCTTGATCAATTTTTTAACTTATTGCTGATTTATTTTTTTATTTTGTTTGGATAAAAATGAACAAAAAGCACTTCTGATAAAAATGCTCGTAATGAATATGCATCTTAGAACGAACAACCTACCTTCTGTAGTCTTTTGGAAGTTATGCGTAATGTCCCACTAAATCTAGTTTAGTTTGGTTAAACAAAAGCATGAACTTGCATTTAGAGTAATAATTACACAAAAGGTAGAAGGTGGATGGAAACTTACATTTTCTACCATGTTAACCAACTTTTTTCTTTTTTCTTTTAAATTTTTTACCACTCACATGTCCATTCTTTCTTTTTTCTTTCAAGACTGCTTACTGGTCATGCATGCTTTTTCCATCTAAAGCTACTGGGATTATTTTTATATCCATCAAAGCTAAAAGAGAGAAACTAACTAGTGCATAAATCCAAATTTTTATATTTAGTGGAAGTTGCGCTTAGCTAGATTATATTTAATGTCTGATACGACATTTTCTTTAACCTATTATCTTATTATGGAATGGTTTTACCTAAATTTCAATTCTCTTCTGCAACTAAAATATACAAAATTTCCACTGATTTTAATACCCTACGCATTCCCTTTTTTTGCGATTAAACTTATTTTAACACGAGTGGAATGACTTTTGAGCTATGGTTAAATATTAATTTGTCATTTATTTCATCACAGTTTAAAATTTTATATGAAATGCCTTATCCTTGTGTTTAATGGAAATCTACAGGCTTTCTTCAATCGAAGGACCCGCTTAAATCGTTTTCGAGCCATAAAGCTTCAGCTCCAGCATTGGCATCACTTTTTTCACAGAAATTCATGATAGGCAAGCGAAAAAAGTCTACTTCTGATCCAATGATGACCTTCATTAGAGAATTGCATAGTGATTTGGAAATGGTTTATGTTGGTCAAATGTGCCTTTCATGGGAAATCCTTCATTGGCAATATGACAAGGCATTAGAGATATGGGATTCTGATCCGTATGGGATTCGTCGATACAGTGAAGTTGCTGATGAATTTCAACAGTTTCAAGTGCTTATGCAGAGATTTATAGAAAATGAACCTTTTGAAGGTCCAAGAGTACAAAATTATGTCAAGAATCGCTGCGTTTTGCGTAATCTCCTTCAGGTTCCAGTAATAAGAGGTAAAACTCTCATAAATAGATAATGACATACTATCTAATGGCTCCGAGAATTACCCTTTGAGCCAACTGGGGCCTTGCATACAAATCTTGATTTTGCAGCAAAAATCAAGTGAGGCATTGACTAACAGAAAAAGGTTAATTTTTTCTGCAGAGGACAGTATAAAGGATAGGAGGGCAAGAAGAAAAGAGAAGGACGATGATGATGCAATTACAAGTGATAAACTAGTAGAGATCATGGAAGAATCAATAAGAATTTTCTGGAGATTCATTCGAGCTGATAAAGATGCACATAACGTAATTCTGAAAGGTCGAAAGGGAACTCAAATCGAACCCCAGGACCCTATAGAACTAGAGCTTTTGACAGAAGTTAGAACAAGTCTGCAAAAGGTAATTAGTTTAAGAGTCTGTTCGCATATTGAAAATGCTTTTTCGAAAACGTATTATTACAGCAGCTTACACAGGAAATACCAAAATGAATCTCTAAACGTTACATCTAGTTTTATGATTTTTTTTTTTTTTAATGTTGGAATGGATGCAGAAGGAGAAGAAGCTTAAAGACATATTGAGGAGTGGAAACTGCATATTGAAGAAGTTCCAAAAACGTAATCAAGAAGAGAGCAGTTCAGATCAAGTTTTCTACTTCTTCTCTCAAGTGGATATGAAGTTAGTGTCAAGAGTGCTCAACATGTCGAAAATTACGACAGATCAGCTACTGTGGTGTCGCAACAATTTGAACAAGATTAATTTTGTTACCAGGAAGATACATATGGAGCCTTCATTTTTGCTATTTCCTTGCTGACGGTGTATGTATCTCAGCTATCTACCATTGTAAATGGTCTTCCATACTTTAGTTCTTGATTATACATACAGAGGAGGATTTTTAGAAAAATTTTTAGGCTATAGTTAAAGAATCCATTGTTAGAACTGATATTATACTTCTTTTGGCAACTATATAATGGATAATAAAACAACAGGATCACATTATAAATATTCAATTTTAATCCAGTCAAACTTGAGTAATTTGAATGGCACAGTTCAAGTGATTCACAAAACAAATTTAATATTTCAATTTTTTATACTTGTAAATTTATTTTATATAATTAGTTTTTAATTAAGGTTAAATTCATTTTGATTCGACTTCTAATTAATAAATAGATTTACATATTGTTCTGGAAATAACCAAGTTGGATTGAGTATATTTCGGATAAGGAGTATGAATTTACATATTGGGTATTTGTACCGAAATTCATTTAAATTAATAAATCACTAAATGCGATTAATTATATTATAAAATATTTTATTAAATAAAATTTGAATTAAATACTTTGTAGAAATACAAATTTTATATTTACATAAATTATTAAAAATATTATTTAGTAATTTATTAATTTATATAATAAAATTATATAGGTTTGATCGGATTCACGTAGTATTCAGCTACTAAGTTTGGGACGGAAATAAAAAGCGTGGGATGAATTACGCTTGCGCTTACGCGTTCTAAATTGGACTGAATAGCGAAAGCTGAAAAGCTATATTCTTCAATTTATAAATACAGAAAACTTTTCTGCCTATTTTGCAAATTAGGAAACTTCACCACAGGAAACACGTTCCATGTAATCCTAACCGTAAATCAAACAAAGCTCACAATATCATCCGTCAGATCTAGGGTTTTATATACACAAAACCATATTTATAAACTTTCCATCCATCCGCTAGTCTTTTGGTCTCGGTCTCCATCTTTCTCGCAATTGTGCGCATACTCAGCCTAGAGACTGAGAAAAAGCTCAAAGAAGGGCAAAAATGGTTCAGCGGCTCACTTACCGGACAAGGCACAGCTACGCCACCAAATCTAACCAGCACCGCGTCGTCAAGACCCCTGGTATATGCCATTTTAATATGAATTTGTTGAAATTTGTTTGTTATAGAATGCAAATGACTGTGTTAATGGATTTCTTTGAAATGAAGGTGGAAAATTGGTTTACCAGACCACCAAAAAGAGAGCAAGTGGACCTAAATGTCCCGTTACTGGCAAGAGAATTCAAGGGGTATGTATTCTGATCATCTAATTTAAGCTTTCATGCTTGAATTTCATTACTGTTTTGTTTTGTAGGCTTTTTGTTGATTGATCTGTATGACAGGATAGTTTTATTAGTTGTACTTATTTATGTGACTTTGCCAATATAGAAGACGTACATTGTGATATATCGCTCCTTGTGGAGGCTTCATTTGGACTTTCATGGTGTTGCTTCATGTATAGCATATCATTTTGGACCATAGATAGTTGGATTTCCAGCTAATATGAAATTGAACTTTATGACTTTAGCAGGGATTTGAGCTATACATTGCTAACCATTTGTTAATTTGTTTAGTTTTTTAAGTATTGATAGAGTAGGACAAATATTCTAATCAACTGTTAAACCATTTGTTATAATCTGTTGTTGGTATTCAAAAAGTGCAACTTTGTGGTTCTCTTTTGTGTCCCAATTTCTAAAAGAAAGTTGGACCATTGAAGATAAAGAGAGTTAAGTATACCTAAAGATAAATTTCTGAAAATAACTTTTTAGATATGTGCAATTATCATTTTAGTTTTGAACTATTGGAGGCACATCATGTTCAACATTGTTATGTTATGTGCATATAATGATTTCTATAAACGGATTTTAGATGACATGGTTGAAAAAATTGAACAATCCAAACCTTTCTTTATTCAATCTTAATGAACAAAAGTTAATCTATGTTAGGGGACGTTTTGTTTATCTTGGAAATATGCTTGAGCAGTTGAGCTGCTTTTGCCTAATGTGCTCATTGGGGCACTTGATAATATATGATAACTTCATTGCATGAGAGTTGCTTTGTGGAAAATAGGATTAGGAATGAGTTTTTTCCAGGGACTGGAAACTCAACAGAGTTGCAGAATGATAGTGTAAAATTCTAAATTTCCAAAAATTCTGAGCTTTTATGTCGGATTTCTTACAGAAGTGTTGAATTTGAATTCAAAAATGTTAAATGTTGCTTTTACACGTGATTTAGCAATGTTCCCGTAGAGTGTTGAATTTTTATTGGCTCGTATAAACAATGCTAGCTTCTCTTGCATATTTTGTCAATCAATTTTTATGTTTGTTTGATGAGTTTTTATGCCTTGTTGCTATTTGAGTTGATTAATAATGCTGAATTAATGGGTTATAAACTCTTGATAAGATCCTGCTGGAGCCCTAAATAGATTGTGTTGAATGTGGATTTATTTTCAGATTCCTCACTTGAGACCTGCTGAATACAAGAGATCTAGATTGTCCAGGAACCGACGCACTGTCAATCGTCCCTATGGTGGTGTATTATCAGGGGGTGCTGTCAGGGAGAGGTAGATTAACCCTGACTCAATAATTATTGATCGTTGTTTTCTTAGTTTTTAGGGATATTGATGGATTAAGCTGTTTTCCTATGTCTGTAGGATCATCCGAGCCTTTTTGGTTGAAGAGCAAAAGATTGTGAAGAAGGTTTTGAAGATTCAAAAGGCAAAGGAGAAGCAAGCCTCAAGGAGCTAAACTTATTGAATGATAAAGCAAGGAATTGTGAGTTAGAAGATATGCTAGAGAGAAATTTTGGGCCATTAATGACATCGAGATTTGGAATTTGAATTTAGAGATTGTCTTTTCAGCTTGTTTGATACCTGATTGTTTGGCTACTTTCTTTTGGATTCATTTTGAGAAGAAAATTATTAATAGTTAGCTGTTTTATGTGATAATTTTTGCTTTTTGCTGTTTACTGTCCTGCTTGAGATATTATAACTGAATTAGTAAGTAATTAGATTCTACCATCTAAAGTTCGAAATTGGGCAAGAACGTTGATTGACAGTCTTTCTTTAGCCTTCTTCACTTGACGGTTGATGCGGTTTAGTCTATACCTTAAAAACAGTTAAGGTAAAGTAGCCTAAAGTGATTCCGTCGTTCAAATGTAAACTTGAATGATTGATTTACAATATTAGGTTTTAATTGAACGCATTCGGACCAAATCCAATATCGATTTTATAGTAACAATTTTGCAACAAATCATTGTTATTGAATCCGACTACAAATACTCTGGTAAGGTGGAATCCCTTCAATGGTTGATGCAATCTCTGTTTGGCAAAATTCCCGGCTGAATTTGCGTCCCTGTTGATATTTTCGTCATTGTACTTTTACCGGTAATATCTTCTGTCCGAGCCATTAATGTTTCGTGCAGTTACGGTGAAATGGAATCAGCCATTAGAAACTCTTGTACGTATTTGGTATAATAATCCTTAGCTGTGGAAAATGGACATCACATCGCTTTCACAGGAGGCATCAAATTAAAACGAGGGAAAAGTTCACCCCGCCATTGGAACATTTCCTTCGATTAATTTGGCATAACAAGTTGCAAGGTATAAATCATACAAGACCAAAAAACTGTATCAACAAGAAGAAGCAGCGCGTAAAATTAGAAATAACACATCTTACTGCAAAGGTACTGCCTTGCAGAATTCTTGATGGAAACTTTTCTTCCATCAAATGGCAAATTTTATTTCTATTTTCAACTTTTAATACTTGCTTGCTCTGTGCAATTAATGTTCTTTCTTTTTTCCTTTTTTTTTGTATTCCTTGGTTGCTTTCTCTGTTTACTTGTTTGTATTTGCTCTTCGGTTACTTATACATTGCTACCGATTGTTCTATATAGCACCGAATCTAAATAATTAGGGATTCATCTGTGATTTGATTTCTATTTTAGAAATTTACCAATTCCATTTGGTTGATGTCCATAAAGGCTTATTAGTTATTAGCACTTAGACAAACTAATTTGTTCAATAAGTAAAGTGAAAAAAAAAGAAAGAAAGAAAGAAAGGAAACGCTCAAGAAAAGTTAATAAATAAAGGGAAATATTTAGACCAGTCTGTATAATTGGAATATATAAAAACTGTACAATAACATAGCAAACATAGTACATTTTGGACTCTATCAGGCTCCAACTGAACACCCAAAGCAGTATATAAATATATAAAATGCTATAATTAAATCCCATATCCTCTTTGATTAGTAGGATTTAATTGTAGCATTTGTTTGTAGAATAAGTAGAAGACATCTCACTAGGACAAGGTGGTGAATCCCATGGCAAATTTGATGGCAAACTGAAGGGAAATCCAATCGATCTGATTGTTCCCCAGTGGTTATTATCATAAATTCCATTAGGATTTTTCCTCAAATTTGCTTCATCTTCTTCTGCACCCATATTAGCTTGCGTATCTTGAGATAAACTGATTGAGAATCCATTAAACTGCTGATCATGTGACCCTTCAAAGTTTATACTTTCAGAAACTTTACTTACATCACCAATTAGTGCAGGGTTCAATAGCATAGAAGAAGAAGAGGCATCAACTGTACATTTGGTATGACCTGAAATTTCAAGTGGTGAAAACATAAAATTGCTATGAAGGTCTTCATTTGTAAGAGGAAATAGAGATGGCTTGTCAACTGAAGTAGGAGTCATCGGTTTGTTGTAAGAGGATAAATCTAAAGCACAAAAGCTCGCAGAGGATGCTTGCTGTAAGTCATTATTAGAACATATTGGGAAAACTGAAGCGATTTCGGTTGTGCAAGAAATGTTCTCTGGACTAAATTGTGTGCAGTGTTGTACTCCTTGGTTGAGTATATTAGATGCTGTAGCGTCTGGTATTTGAGACATCCAAGAATGATTAAGAGCTCTTTGTGCCATAGAATTAGTTTTCTTGAATATTCTGCAAATAGCCCATGCATCCTGTAGCCAAAGTGAAAATGAAATTGATGATATTAGTAAAATACAGATAAAGTTTAAAACCTAATTAAGGAAGATGTAGTAAATATTGCAGAATCAATACATTTGGAGGAAGGCTTTTGTCTAGGAGCTTCTTTGGTGGCAATGGTTCTGAAAGAGAAGGTAAGCGAAACTCATGCATCATCCAGTCAGTTTTTATCCCTTTAGCCGCTCTACCTCTATAGAACACTAAGGACTTCTTTAAACCTATGCATTTAGTCCCATCAGAAGAGTAAATAGGACGGTCGGTTCCAGTCGCCTTCCAAAACCCAGCTCCAGTGACTCTATTAGGCCTTGCACTATTTCTGTATTTTCTGTCTCTAGGACAGTAGAAATACCACTCTTTTTCCCCTGTAGTCGCCAGCTCTACTTGCAGAACGAAGAAAGAATGAGATAATGGTAAGGTACTTAGAAAGAAACGTTAAGTAAAAGAGAAATAATCTTACTTGGAAGATCCCAGGGATCATATTTGTAGATATCAACTTGCTTAATCAACTCAATAGGCAAAGATCGTTGCTGAATCTTTCTTTTAAGGTAAAAACCAACAAGTTCTTCATCAGTTGGATGAAACCGAAATCCAGGCAACATAACATCATCAATCTTATCAATATCAGTACTCTTCTCTTCCATGATCCCCTGTTCAATCTCTCCAGTTACTAAGCGTGTTTGAGTCTTATAAGTATAGAGAGAGTTGAAGAGGGTGATAGAAATTTTCAAAGTGAAATTGAATGAGAGAATTAGTGCATAGTACAGTTCAGTTAATGCAGACCTAAATATATGCTTCCTGATAAGGAGGCTGCCCCCGAAGCTTAGGCCGCCATTTTAGGGTAACTGCAATGGAGAGTGTGTTTATGAGAAAATCAAGATTTTCTTGGTGAGAAAATTTGAGCCAAGCTAAACTACCAAGGGAATAGTAGTTTTGAGTTTTCTATTTTTTGCTTTCTTGAACTTTTATATTGAGTTGTGTTTATATCCCATTTAAGGATCTCAAGAGACTGCAAAATTAGCAGTATTTTGGGATTTGTGAATCAAATTGTTTTCACACTTTTTTTTTTTTTTTTTCTAATTAGCTTCAATTCTTATGGAAAAGGAAACTCTTGCTTTTATGTCCAAAACAAATCAAAGACAAGATGACAAACCAAGCTTCAATGTCATGCTAATAGTAATAATAATAATAATTAAAAAATAAAATTGGCTTTTTCTTGAATTGTTTTTTGTAGACTAGTTAATTAGTATATGGGGAAGCTGTCTGGACCAACCCCCAACAATACAGAAAAGGTTGAATTACATTTAACATTTATATTATTGAACCTATGAGATTCTCCTGCGAAAAATATAAATTTTGGTTTCCTTGGATCCAAAAATGCCCTTCTATTCCATTCTCTTTCAGCTTCTATTCCATTCTCTTTGCTTCATATGAGCACGTGATCCAAATATAAATTTGTCTTGCATACTGGAAACTATCTTGAAACAAAAAGTGATTTTCAGTTATCTTTTTATCTGCATGTCAATCTTTCGAGAAAACAGAAATTTAAAATTAAATCAGAAATAATATTAAAAATTCTTCTTATAATTAGAATTTTATCGGTAGAGAATCAATTATTTCAAATATAACAAAACAATGCATGATTTCATAAATAAAAGGTTATGAGTTAGGAGTTTCTTTTAATAATTTTATGGCTGAATGGAGCAGAAATAAATAAATTATAAAACTGTGGCACTTTCATCCATAGGATTAATCTATTCCAATATACTATGCTTCTGTTACTTGCCATTCAGATCATAACAAAAGGCATAGCTCCAATTGCTTTGATTTCATGAACATTGAAATATGCATTCTTCATTTTCAAATTTTTTTGATAATTAATCTTTTCTAGACCCCCCATTTCGAGATGCCACATCTCTTCCCCTCAAATTACATTATTTAAAATTTCAATATTTTTATGCATATCAAGTGTGTCACGTGCCATTATTGAGCATAATTTTCTGTGTTTTAGATTTTATTTTAAATTAAATCTCCGGAGAGTGTATTTTTAGAATTACAACTATTTATTCTTAAAAAAAAAAAATAGAAGTGAGCTTTAGAAGAGGTTTTTGCAAAATGCATATTTGATTATTAAGCCATTCACTAAATCCTCCTATTAATAGGATTTAATAGTTATTATTACTTTTAAAATTTTTGTTTTCTTATTTTTTTCTTTAAAATCATTATTTTCAAAATATTTGTTAACTTTTCTTTTACCCATAATCATTTTCATATCCTTTTTGAGTATAAAATTAATCATATTTTAAAATTTGTTATTATCATTTTTAATAAATGTTTTTTCGTAGCTCAAATTGATAATATTGCGACCAAATAAGCCAGTTGAGGCTTGCATCTCAGCCCCAGCCCTCACTTGGTAATTAATATTGAAAAGAAATTTCCTAGTTTCCATTGTATGTTGTATAATTAGACATTATTGTCCTTGTTGACTTCGAATTTGCTAGAAATTGTCATGGATAACATTGTCATTCCACTGCTAAACTAAGAGTTAGCCATTGCTTAAGCTTGCTAACCATGTCTGCTATAAGGAAGGCAAGTATCATTAATAAATATGTGAACATCATGTGGTCAAATGCAAAATGGGAAGTCCAAATTTAGTGATATTCCCAAACTATAACCCTGATTTTTTACATTTTAAATCTAGGGTTTTGCATTTCAGATTGAAAAATGGGTCAAATTAAATTCTTCTAACCACAGGTTTTTGAAGCCTCCTAAAATTGAAAATCCACATCAAAGTTATAAACCCCATGTAGTGGCCGGCTACTTTTGAAACCCGCTCAAAATCAAATTTCACTATCTTCCTATTTTACTTTCAAAATGATAAAGAAAAAAAGAATCGTCTATGCACTAAGACATAATCTGGATGCACGTACGACCTCACAATTAAAAAAAAAGAAAAAAATAATGTCGACCTCTTCGTAAATGTATTATTAGTGTTATTTTACTTCTCTCTATCTGTTGGGAGATTATTAACTAACTTAAGTTTTGAGGTTGTTTGCATAATAAGTTAACTATTCAAAATATCCAACTACTTGTAGCATGTCTCATAAGGGACAAAATGGAAATCATGTTGTCAAGGTAGAGGTCAACAAATCCCAACTTCTCTTAATAAATTAGGCATTGCAATCACAATTAATAAATTTAATCATAAATTAATTAATTAGGCCATTTTTTAATTTTAATTTTGAATATGATATATTGTGTCTATGTGTTAAAGAGAGTTGAAGGTAATCTCTTTGAAAGCAACTTCCCTTCAATATAAATATATGACTTTTAATTATTATATAATTTGAACATAAAAAATATTTCCCTACATGATAAGTTACTATTCAAACCTTATCACTATTTTGGTAAGAGCCAAAGGAAGGCTACTAGAGCATTCAATGTAGCCATCTTAAAGGATATAAATACCCTTATGGGCCAATCATGGTCAGCCAATATCCTCTTAATTTCTAATTGTGATACTTTTTTTTCAAATTTCTTTTCAACAAAAGCTACTAATTTTGTTTTTTTTTCCATTTATAAACAAATATAAATGGAATGGGAATTTGTTTTTAGTTGACATTCTTTGATTGTGAAGTTAAAGATTCCAATTAGAGTTTAAAGCTTGGAAGCAAAGAGCTAAGGACAACACAAAAACAAAATCAAGCTTTATATTTTATACCAATCTTGCATGTACACAAAAATTACATGACCAAATCACATTTAACAAGTACTCTTTCTGTCCCAAAATATAAGTCGTTTTTGAATCGCAAAAATATTAATCATTTTGAATATTTTAAAAAGTAATAAATGATAATTTTTTCGGTGTTACTTTTATTTATATTAAATACAACAAATATTTTTATAAATAATTATTGGTTTTGAAATAAAAGATAATTCGATCAAATTACCCTTAGTTTTGTTATAGTTTAGGATAGTTGATTATTTTCTTAATCATTAAAATTAATTAAAATTATGTTGGTGGCCTAGTGCCTAATTTAGGGGATTGCCCGTGGTTAAAAGGGTCTACTACTTTTGTGATTTAAGTATTAACCTTTCAAAATCAAACAATAGCTAGGTACTGAATTGGATGGGATCTTGGAGGCAGATGTTACAATCTTTGGGATAATAATGAAAATATAAAATAATAGAGACTATAATACTATCATTTTAATGTTTAATATGGATGTAATTGCAAATAATTAAGATGGATAGTGGGTTACATATTTCACGGGGCCTAGTTTGCAAAATTACATGCCAATATCATATTCAACGTGACGGAGGAAGTATGAGTCATATTAATATTTTAATGGATGTAATTGCAAGTGATGAAAATTGGTGATGGGTTATAATTTTTTTCTTCGAATTTTTATGATTTTTGCACTCACTTTAAGAAAATTAAGAAAGTTTTAATTATTTTATTTTAATTTTACCTTAAACAATAATTTAGTTAATTAACGTTATTTTTTCTAGAATTGAAATCTTCTACTCATTTGCTTAATTTTTATGGAAGTCAAAAGTATTAGAACTTTGGAAATGGAAGTAATAATCGTTATTTCAATTCAAGAATTCTCCCATGCTAAATTTATTTTCGAGATGAGGTCCAGAACCAGACAACTCAATTTATATCCATTCTTTTTTTTTCAAAAATTAAAAATTTTGGTGAATTTTCAGAAATTTGTTGAGATTCCTGCGTTCCGTGCACTGTCACATCGACTCTGGCGAGATAGGGAGGGTGGAAAATTATTGCCAAGCAGAAATACAAAATATGGGCTGTTGCTGGCCCAACAATTAATTACTTACATTGCTGGAATCCATTTTGGCAAATGAACGTCTAACAAGCTTCAACCCAGGAAAGAAAGAAAGAAAAGAATCCATTAACTGTCGTTGCTGTAGCTGGCTTACCCTTATCTTCTTGCCTCGCATTTCTACTTTAAAATCCTTATCCATCTTCTAAATCCCATTCCCGTTAAACGCATTTCTCAGGATTTTTTTTTTAAGTTCATTTTCATTATATTAATACGTAAGAAATCGACATGCAAATGTTAGCATGCAATTCTTGGTCTTTAGGAAAATCTTCACTCCATGGAATCATTATTGTCCCAAGACGCTTCTTCTTGGGCCGCCGGCAGCTGTTGTCTTCTCTCTCTTTTTGTTCCGATGATCGCGATAGTGATGCCTTTTCTTCCCACTCCATCTCCATTTCCAGGTCACCATTGCATTCTCTTCTCTTCTTTTTTCTTTGTTTCTCTAACCAGCTTTTGAGTTCTATCTGGGCTTTTGGTAATTAGAGACAATATGAATATAGGGTAGTTGGAATTATGAGAAATAAAGTTTCTTTATAATTGTATTGCACAGGAAAGACATCTGCCAGTCTTAATTAGTCTAATTCTAGTGAATCAAGATACTGATATGATGAAGTTAGTTAGTGACTTGGTGGGAACTTTGTATTATTGAAAAGTAATGAGTTCAATCTTCACTTTTTAGCGCATCAACATGGATAAGTTGGGTGTTACGATCGACAATTCTGGGGATTGATAAGTAAGAACTGGTCCAATAACCAGGAGATTCATCACTAACTTCTATGATCTGCCAATTTTTTATAATATTAACTGTTGCAAATTCTTACCTTCGGTTGTTTAGGGCTGTTAGAGATGGTACCGAGTTTGTGCGTGAAGATCGCAAAAGTTGTCTTGTGACAACACGGCGAATGTTGATCTCAAGTCTGTTCATGTATCTTTGGTATTTTCCTACAAGGTACTTATCAGGTCCGCACAAATCAGCTTGAAATTTGCTTGAGGCCTTATATGGCGTAATTCCAATTGTGACATTCTAATGACAATTTCTTCCAGGAAGTTTGTCACTATGTCTTACTGCATGTTAGGACTAAATGAGAGAAATTTGTCGGTGTTTGAAATATACTCAAAGAATTACCTGCAATTTCTTGGCAACTGAAATTAACAATGAGGTTATTCCACAAAAGGATAAATAAACAAAAAAATTTTAATGTGAACTCAACTTGTTAATGCAGTGTATATAGCAGCTATGATGAGTGCCAAGAGTTTAAGGAAATGTATCTCAGGATATTTTTAAATGATACATCATTTAGGCAGATTCCATTTGAGGGATCTGGTCATCTGGCTACTAGTGGCCGACTGAGTTTGTTCTTCAGAAGAATTGGGATAATGAAGTGGCTCTAATAGATAATGGCTGGCCGGTATTTAATGTATCTAGTACCCGTTTCACTTGATAGAGAGCTTTTTGTCATTTGAGCTTATAAAATGTTTGGTTGGTCCAGTCCTTTGTTTCCAACTGCATACAAAATCAACAGCATATGTTATTCCACATGCCTTGAACGAATAATGTGTCACTTTTTTGGTCCAACATTTTAATTAGTCTTCCATTTAATCATATTGGTCAGTTTGTCATAAACTTTTTGCTGGTTTTGTGGTTGCATTTGTACTTATCAGCGAATTCTTGCTGCCCGTGTGATAAATATTAAATTGTTGATAAATGATAATAGCCCAAGCACTAGGGGATCCATCCGTGACACTTGAAGAAGTAACTCCACCAGTTTTTCCTTCTGGAGCGCTCTTCCCTACTGAGGTTCATTTTCAACTAATATCAGCAAGTTCATTTTTTTTATAGCAAGTGTTTCATTAGTTACTTTCATATTTGTATGGTGCTTATACCATGAGCCTATTTGGCAGGAAAGAATTGTTCAATTATTTGAAAAGAAAACATACACTGTTGTCAACATTTTTGATGTTACATTGCGCCCGCAACTAAATGTAACAGGTGTAGTTGAGGTATTTTTGCACCCAAATGTTGTCTCTTTACTCAGTTGATTTGCCTGAATTAAAAGAAAAATTTTGTAGAAATCTAGAAATTTGACAAGGTCATGAAATTTTGACAGATTAAGCATAAAAAAAAACCATGGCTGATGTTTTTTATAGTTGTTTTATATGTAAATCAATTCCTGATGTTCTCATGTGCAGATTCCTGAAGGCAATGGCTCTGGAGTAGTTTGGGATGGACAGGGACATATTGTCACAAATTATCATGGTAAGAACTATATACGGCTCATGGAACCAAATTCTTCTCTACTAATAAATTAGCTAATAAGATAATAGGAATCCAGGTGTTGTGGTTAGTGTGATTTGTGGTGATCTACTCAATTGAGTTAAATCTTTTTTCTTTCCGATTATATTATGGAATATTTCTGCTTTTCTCTGATGTATTCTTTGTTTTATCTAATCCTTACTATTGGTCAAAACACAGCAGGTAGTTTCTTCATGAGCAAGCATATAGAAGTTTTCCACGTCTCTTTTTTTCCCGTTTTCATTTTGGTTTACCATATTGAGGTCTTTGTTTCTTTCTCCTTCTGTTTTCGTTGCTTCATTTTTGGGAATGAAAAGCAATCTCGTTTGGTATACAGTAGATGCCAACAAAATATTTCGATTTGATTAGATGCTGGTAACTCCTTTTAAGAAATTGAATGGACTGAATTGCAAAGCTCATTGTTCTTTCTTTGTAATTTCTAGTGATAGGCAATGCCCTTTCAAGAAATCCAAGCCCTGGGCAAGTTGTTGCACGAGTTAATATTCTTGCATCCGAAGGGTGAGATTTATGGTGCCCTTTGACTTTCTGTGTAAACTGAACTGCATTACTTTGTTTTCACAGACAGTAAAACCTTTTATAGTTTTTGTTGCATGCAATTTTCTCATTTTTGTGGTTTTCCAAAAGGGTACAAAAGAACTTCGAGGGTAAATTGATTGGTGCTGACCGTGCTAAGGACCTTGCGGTCTTGAAGGTATTTCTTTTCCCAATGCTTTTTCTTCTATTTTTCAAAATTCTACTCTCAAATTTTGAGAAATTTCCATAATCTGTTGCCTTTGTTTTGTGATATACTATCTATGACTAGGAATACGTCAGACATGTCAATTAGCTAAACTATGCAAGATAATTGTGTACCCACTTCTAGTCTTTAGTGTCCTGTCCATGGTATAACCAGACTTGTGTAGATTTCTGGGGCTTCTATTGTGTGATATTGGCACGCATTCATTTGTTGATTGCTTTGCAGTTCTGTCTAGCATTTAATAGTTTATCACTGACTAAATTTTCAACTATAATTATCATTGATATTTCATCATGCTCACCATGGCCGGAACATGCAGTTTTCATTTTGTAGAGCTACTTTCGAGTATAGCATTTTTTTGTAATGTAGGTCTGAACATCTTTGAAATTCCAGGTAGAAGCACCAGAGGACCTGTTGAGGCCAATTAAGGTGGGACAATCTGCTTCTCTAAAAGTGGGACAACAATGTCTTGCAATTGGTAATCCATTCGGATTTGACCATACCCTTACTGTTGGAGTAATCAGTGGCTTGAACCGAGATATTTTTAGTCAAACTGGAGTCACAATTAGTGGTGGAATTCAAACAGATGCAGCCATTAATCCAGGGAATAGGTTAGTTCTCAGCAATATCAAGGCTAATGCTCTAAGCAATGCATTAATTATATTTATAAGAAATTGAATAAATATGCATTATAAATTTGTAACCATGAAATACTTAATAGTGATCTACATGGAAAAAAATTTAGTCAAAACACCTGTTTATATATAATTATATATTAACATGAGCCATCATATCCTGAGACTTTTTGTTAGTTTGGATTTCATTATTTTAGATATTCTGGAAGTGTGCAAAAAGTGTACAATGTATCATTGAAAATAAATATCCCTCTTAACTTTTGTGCTGCTGCTGTTTTTTTATGGTTTCTTTTTGTTGTGGCAGTGGGGGTCCTTTACTGGATTCTAAAGGAAATCTAATTGGAATTAATACAGCAATTTTTACTCAAACAGGTAAATCTTGTGATAAATTTTCATTTTATTTGTATAAAAATAATCTAATTTGAAATACTGTAGATGATATTCTTTTTTGATTAATTTTGCAAAAAGGTTTTCTCATTATTTGTATGCATGTTTTCACTTTTCATATGTATGCTTTCATGATGTCACTCGATTAAAGAATGATATTTTTATTCCATTTGAAATTTAAAGGTTCTATCTTTTTTCTGCAGGGACATCAGCTGGGGTTGGATTTGCTATCCCTTCCTCGACGGTCCTCAAGATTGTACCTCAATTAATTAAGTTTGGTAAAGTAAGTTATTTTGCTATTATTAATGTTAGTTTACTTTCTCACATTTTGAGCAGTGTAGTTTTTTGTTTCTTTGTAAAATTTTGTCAATAAAGGGTGAAGATAACACTTTAAGTACCTAATTAATGAGGTTCATCTTTGTTAGGTTGTTCGAGCTGGTTTAAATGTGGAGATTGCTCCTGATCTGATTGCAAATCAACTCAACGTTCGAAATGGAGCTCTTATCCTGCAGGTATTTTGTTGGCTACATACACGTCTAAAGATTGCTAATTTTTCTCCTTCTAAATATTATTCTCCATAACATCGTGCAGAATTTTGCTTTCAGGTCATTTATTTACTTGTTTAAATTTGCTTTATGGTGCCATAGGTTCCAGGGAATAGTCTTCCAGCAAAGGCCGGTTTACTTCCTACCACAAGGGGTTTTGCAGGAAAAATTGTTCTTGGGGATATTATCGTTGCTGTGGATAACAAACCTGTGAGCTCTCTGTTACTAGAACTGCTCTTTTGCCTGTTTGTCCAGTCTATTCTCATATCTTGAAGCTGTATGATTATTCATTACTAGTGCAAGCTGTTTTCAGACCTGTTTTGAACATGTGATGAGTTCAGACTCGCAATATTTCGATACCTCCCCTTATTCGATGAGGAATATGCTCCAGTTAACTACTATGCTCTTATAAGAACGGTTCATATTGTGGCTGATATATTTATGTTTCTCCTTCTTCAGGTTAAAAACAAAGCAGAGCTATACAAGGTGTTGGATGATTACAGTGTAGGAGACACAGTAATGTTGAAGATTCTAAGAGGTGGTGAGAGTTTAGAGCTACCTATCACGCTGGAGGAGAAAAATTCTTGAAACTGGATTTGCTATTATTCCTCTGTATATCTGTTAATTTGTTATATGTCAAAAAATAGATAAACTGTACGAAAGGAAAAGAATTGTGCACATGGGGATCTTTAAGGGAAGTGACTGTGAATGGGTTTGCGTTAATATGCTAAAATCTAACTGGTTCTTGATGAGAGAGTCTCTGATTTTAATCATTTTCTGCAAAAGAGAGGGAAAAGTTTCCATTCTAATTTGTGAACGACAGAAAAATTCCCTGTCGCCTGCAGTCTGCAGATGAGAAGGAAAATTTTCCTTAGTGAGGAAAATGTTAACAGTTGTTTCTAGTTAGGAAGTTTTCCTTAGTTAAAATTTTCTTTTTTTTGTTTTTAGTGCTTGAGCCATAATTTCTATTATAGATTGAATAGTTAGTGTTTGGAATTGTTTATTTTAGTTGCTTTTTAAATTATTAATTTTACCTTGCCGTCTCCAATTATAATATTTTCAAATATATTAAATTAAAAATAACTATTCAAGTATTCTAACATTGTTTAAGGCAAAAATATTACTTCATTAAATAAAATTTATTTATTTTTTATATTAATTTCATGTTTGCATGAGCAAAACAAATAATAAAAAATTGATTTGGTATGACACATGGCATTACAAAGTTCACATCTGTTTAATGAATTTTTGTCATCCTGTTAGGTGGTTATAAGTCACGGTAAATACACAGTTTTTGTTTTGTTTTTAGATTTCGGAGTAAACTAATAATATCTTTTACTTAGATCGACGTGTCGTCTATCCTTGTGCAAACAAGCGGGTTTATTGAATCAGAATACTGCTTGAACTTGACCCGCGTTTCATTCGGATCCTCTGCACAACTTCGAATTTTACTAGAACCGGCCACGGTTTAGGGTTTATGGTGGCTTGACCCTGTCCACCATTTTCTCTCCGTTTCTTTTTTCCTTTTCTCTCCCTTCTTTCTCCCTTTCTCTTGGCAAGCTACATAAATTCCTCCATACGCACAAAAACAGAATTTATTTAGATTTTTGCCTTTGTTTGAAAGTTAGTTTTTTCTAATGGCACGAGGCCCTTTTGCTTTTCTATTTCGAGCTTGTGCATCAAAAAGAGACGTTTCTAGGGCTAGGTTTTTACTCTCGAATCAAAAGTTCCAATCTTTTAGACAATTGAACAATTTTGTGTTAGAAACTCATCAATTTAGTCCTCCTTTTGATGTGCCTTTTCGTCAGTTCTCTACGAGTTTGGTCGAAGTAATTCATTCCCAGTTGCCTTCAAAGAACCCGAATTCTACCTTTTCTAGTCCCATTAATGGGAGAAATTTTTGTTCATCACCCCTAGATGGGGTTGATGAAAATAGTGGCAGTGTAGAATTAGAAGAGAATAGTAACGTGGATTCTTTAGAAAATGTTAGTTTTGGAGGTGTTAATGAGAATGCAATTGAAGATGGAGTTGGTGGTGTTAAAGAGAGTATCGTTCTTGATTCAATGGCTGTCGAAGAGGAAAATGATGACCGAGATATGGGTAGCAACAAAAATATAAGGAAAGAGGATTTGCAATTTCGTGATCCTGTAGATATATATCGTGAACTTCAAAGTGATAAAAGGAATGATAAGCTGAAACCGTCTGATTGGCAGATCTTACAAGAAATATTCAATTATTTTGCCAATTCAGGATGGGCTGCAAATCAAGCTCTTGCAATTTATATTGGCATGTCATTTTTCCCTACTGCTGCTCGTAAGTTTACGAATTTTGTCTATGAGAAATGTTCATCTGAGCTTGCTTCGTACTTGGTTTTGCTTGGTCCATGTGATGCTGCTGTTAGGTTCCTTTTTCCCATTTTCGTTGAATATTGCATAGAACAGTTTCCTGATGAGATTAAGAGGTTTCGTGCTATGGTTGAGTTCGCAGACCTTACAAAGCCACACACATGGTTTCCTTTTGCACGGGCAATGAAACGAAAAATTATATATCATTGTGGTCCAACAAATAGTGGTAAAACTTATAATGCATTGCAACGATTTATGGAGGCTAAGAAGGGTGTTTATTGCAGTCCACTCAGGCTTTTGGCAATGGAAGTTTTTGACAAGGTGAATGCCCATGGGATTTACTGTTGTCTTCATACAGGGCAAGAGAAGAAAAATGTACCATTCTCAAACCATGTTGCTTGTACTGTGGAAATGGTTTCAACTAATGAATTGTATGATGTGGCTGTCATTGATGAGATCCAGATGATGGCTGATCCGTTCAGAGGTTATGCATGGACAAGAGCTCTGCTCGGTTTGAAGGCTGATGAGATTCATTTATGTGGAGATCCGAGCGTCTTGAATATCGTTAGAAAGATATGTTCAGAAACCGGTGATGAATTGCTTGAAAACCATTATGGCAGGTTCAAACCATTAGTGGTTGAAGCAAAAACCCTGTTGGGAGATCTTCAAAATGTTCGATCTGGGGACTGTGTGGTTGCATTTTCAAGAAGAGAGATTTTTGAGGTAAAATTAGCAATTGAGAAGCATACCAAGCATCGCTGTTGTGTTATTTATGGTGCCTTACCACCGGAGACTCGAAGGCAGCAAGCTAACTTATTCAATGATCAAGACAATGAATTTGATGTGCTGATTGCAAGTGATGCTGTTGGGATGGGTTTGAATCTCAATATTAGAAGAGTAGTTTTTTATAATCTCTCAAAATACAATGGTGACAAAATTGTTCCAGTTCCAGCATCACAGGTGAAGCAGATTGCTGGAAGAGCTGGCAGGAGAGGAAGCCGCTACCCAGATGGACTCACCACCACCCTGTATTTGGATGATCTGAATTACCTGATTGAGTGTTTAAAACAACCTTTTGATGAAGTAAAGAAGGTGGGTCTCTTTCCTGTCTTTGAGCAGGTTGAATTATTTGCTGGGCAACTTCCAAATGTTACTTTTCCCAAGCTGCTTGAAAAGTTTGGTGAAAACTGCCGTCTTGATGGGTCATACTTCTTGTGTCGGCATGATCATATAAAGAAGGTAGCAAATATGTTGGAGAAGGTCCAGGGATTATCTTTAGAAGATCGTTTCAACTTTTGTTTTGCTCCTGTCAATCTGAGAGACCCAAAAGCTATGCACCATCTTTTAAAGTTTGCCTCTTTGTATAGTCAGAAGGTCGCTGTGGGGATTGCAATGGGCATGCCAAAGGAATCTGCTCGGAGCGACTCAGAGCTTCTCGATCTTGAAACAAAGCATCAAGTTCTTTCCATGTATATGTGGTTGTCTCATCAGTTTGAAGAGGAAACTTTTCCATATGTGAAGAGAGCTGAGGAAATGGCAACTGAAATTGCAGATTTGTTGGGTCAATCTCTCATCAATGCTCGCTGGAAACCAGAATCTAGGCAGGGAAGGAAACCAAGTTCTCAGAATAAGGAAGTTACTGGTTATCAAAGGCCTATGTCACTCATCAAACGATATAAAGAGTAAGTTGGTTGGTGGAGGCACAGAACATTTATTCGATGGTGATGATTCTAATATTATAGGGCCATCTATATTGAGTTGTGGCTTAATTTTAGACATACTGGTATTGATTAAATCCCTGGATGCGCTTATATTTCTTTTGTTACTTGCAGGAGAAGCAAAGAGAGAGACTCACTTCGAAAAAGTTCAGAGGAGGTAACAGCATAATGAAGCAATCATGCAGGTATTAATCTAGTACTCTACAAAAAAGGAAGTTGGTTGGTAGGGGAGGAGTTTGGTAGTCAGATTACCTTTGGTGATGCACTTGATTAATAGCTCTCCCTCATCCGATCAATTGCATGCCATTTTCTGATTTAAGTTAGTAGTTACATTGAATGTGTACATTATAGAGACCAACTTTGGGGGTGTAGGAATGTTATTAGATTTACTCTCAAAATTGTCTATATCTTGGTTAATTAGAAAAACATGCTTGACAATTGGAGAATTATATGCTTAGATGTTCTCTTTTTCAAAGTAAAATATAAATTATTTGCTTTTCAAAGTCCTTGTACATAATTCCTGCCATTACAATGAGTCTTGAATTGTGATTTATTTTAGTTTGCTTTAATAAAAGCAACATATTTTGATGTGGTCTGGTTGTAGATGCTGGTTTACTATTGGAAGGGTGAAGAACTGATGGAATGATCTTGTACATCCTGGTGAATCTTAATTTGGTCTATTTGTGGACTCCATCATCTGCCAATCCAGAGTTACAGACGGATGTTTGTATGAGATTTGAAGCCTCAACTTGCCTTGTACAGCTGAAAATATGCCATTGAGTTTTGGTAGGGGCAGAGGATCAAGGATGGATGGTCAGTTACTCGGTAGCCCAACGGTCTGTGAGTGGGTGATGAAAGGAAATTCTAGCCCTTTATACCACAGCAAATGCAAACTTGTCATAGTAAATTTTTTGTATTTTATTCAAAAAGGGAACTCATGTATCCACTTTCTCCATGATATATACATATAAAAAATCCTCTCTTTTATGAGCTATGTTATTAGAGATCTATTGATATTCCATCTTATGTTTAATGCAATTACTATGAGAGAAAAACCTTTCTAAAGCAAGGACCTTGTAATTTGAGCATGTGCCCATGTCATGCCTAAGAGTGTTTTAACCTCACTAAAATTAAAAAAAGGCCATGGATTGACTATGATTCCACCGAATTGCGCTTGTAAAGATTGCTTTCAGTTTCACTATTGCATATCCAAAAACCATGGCACTTATAAGCTCCATCAATTGTCTATGCTCAACACAAATAAGAAAAGAAAGCACTAACTGCAGTGATGATTGTTACAGAAGGTATCTGATCAGCACATAATCTAATATACCCTAACTCTTCAATATAATAATATCAGATGATGTATTCAAGTGAAACGGGGAAAATGAGAACTTTTTGAAACGGAAACACAAGCAGACACTATCATAGGCTAGCTAGGTAAGGAAATTGACTAGAAACGGTAGAAAAGCAAATCCTAAAACCAAAATGATATATTCATCCAGTTTGTCTTATGCCGGTACAGTCAATGACAGTAGTAAAGGAGAAGAAGAAGCAGCAGCATTCAAAAACATCCATTCTAGGCATTGTAGCCATGATTCAGAACTTTACACTAGCCCTAGCATTACAAAGCAAGGAGAGGACTTAGCATCTAAAAACTTGTGTTAAAGAACTATACATGCTCGTCTAACTGCAGGTCTGCAGAAGAAATCAGTAAATTGGTGAAAGGAGTTGACAGTTGCTTAAGGCAACCATACTTACAATGTCACTCAACTCTGTTTCACCACAAAAGAACATCAGAGTTCTGTGGAGTAATCTGTTTTGTACAAATTTTCAGATTAGAGGAATAGTCGGCTGATCACACTTACGCACTTACTATGACCACCTCTTTTTTTTTTCCATTTACTTCTGCTTTAGCCTTCTATTTATGCAGAGAGTAGCTGCAACAAAATATCCAATTGGCTGGGTCTCAAAAGAGATCTCTCTTCGTGGACAAACTACAAAGGGTGAAAATAGAGATATCAGACATAATACAACTGAAACAAAATTCTTGAATACATACATACAAAAGTACACACATTGTGTATGAAAGTCGACTTACTTTCTTATGTAATCAGAAGTAAAAGGTGGGAACTCATCAATGAGGGCTGTGTTATGTGTGGCATAATGGTGATCTTGCCGTGAGATCAAATCTATTTTCTGTACTTTGACATCACACACCACACATTTGTGCTCAAAATTGAAGGGCGCCTGCATGATCTGTGGCTTACAGTCAGCACACCACAACAAGTGCTGGCATGGAAAGTTGGCCCACAACACCCTACGCTGGTTGCAACTAAAGCACCTTCCTTGCACAATGCTTGCCTTGTATTTCTGCATACACAACCCAGTAATTCTTATTTTATGCAAATGCTAAGCTAAGCATAATAATTACATTGCAAAATTAAGTAGGAAAATCTCATTAGTATAGTACTCACATCATAGAAATCAAATTCACGAAGAAAGAAGACAGATGAATTATTCCTTTTTCTGGAAAGGGATTCCAAAACCAAATGTTGCTCTAGAGGCTGGAGCTTCATCGCTTTAAACTCCTCATCCAGTTCACCTCCATGAACAGTATCTCCTGTGCCACTATCAGATTCACCATATACCCATGGTCTTGCATGAAAGGTTGGGTCTGGCTCTAAAAATTGAAGAAAAAAGGAGGTCACACTATCTGCTGAGCCCTCTGGATTCTCATCTGACATTTGATGGGACAACTTAGAGCTACCATCAGCCAGGTCATCATTCTCATTAGACACTAATTGAACATCCAGAAAGCCAGCTTTACTTTCGTTAGATTCTCCATTACTACTGCTCTCAGTTGCATGAGAAGACTGAATGTCTATCTTTGGAGGAAGTGGCTGATGGTGAGACTTAGGAAGGCTAGGAAAAAGTATCATGTGATTGGCAGGTTTCTGTTTTCCCATTCGTGCAAACTCAATGCGGCAAAGGTCTGGGAAAGATCTCATGAAATCACTGAGCTTTAGGAAACCAAGAGAGGTGTGATCCAATTCTAGGCCAAAAGCAGCCCTGAAATCTGCTTTCAGAGATGAAAGAGCATATTCTCCATCCCTCTTTATTACCTGCTTTAAGAAGTCGGGGAGCCACTTCCTGAAAGTTCTGAGCCATGTTGGCATGTTTTTCTTGTACACTAGAGATTCATCAGAAAATGTCCTCTGCTGATCACAGAATAATGCATCACCCCACGATAATGGCTTAGATTTAGCCTCTTCTGTGGTCTTACAACTAGCCATCTCTTTTTCAGTCTTCTCACTGGGTACGTCCTCTTTTGCCATTACTTCAGGTGTCATCCGCTCGGCCATCTCATTTAAACTCTTCACCTCAGGGGTTCGTTCTCGTGGTAGATGCTGGTCATTCTGTTCTTGTTCATCTTGTTGAGGTGACTTCTGAAGCTCAGTCAGTAAAAGGCATTTCGGCAGTGCACTTTTGATCTCAACTTGCCTGCCCATAAGAGCAACATAGTGTGCTTCAACAGCAGCTGAAACAGATTTCTTGTGTTTAAAGGTTACAAATCCAAATCCTCTGGATTGTATCTTGTCTCCTGTTTGAACTCCAACAATTTTCGCATCATCCACCATACCAAATTTCTCTTCAAAAATTTTTTGCAATGAATCTGCTCTTGGAAAATTAAAGAACAGAATGAACATACAAAACATGAAAACAAATGAAAGTTCTTCAATTTCAATAATCATTACTCCGTAATCAAAGTATAATATGACTCAAAATGTAATGGATAAGAATTCTGATGTGTTCCTAACCAGAATCCAGAGATGGAGGCAAGCCTCCTACAAAAATTTTCCGGTCAAGGTCCTGTGCAGTGGATGAATGAATTGTGTCTGTTTCACGCTTCTTCTGCCTAAGCTCCTCTCCACTGTGCGCATAAAAGCACTTACTGCCTCTAGCACATCCAGTAGGATAATTAAAGTATTTGCATGCCTTTATCTTTGTACTTGAGCAAGTCCTATTAACCACAAGTGGCAGAAAAACTATGAAACTGGGAAGACAGAACATATTCGTGTTTGTGAACAATCTCATAATGACCATTCAGTTTTCATGGGTTAAACAAGTCTGTCACCTGTTAATACTGTTGCCTTCATCACTCATGGTCAAAAGCTCTTCATATGTCTCTGCAATCACCTCATTTCCTTGTAACCATGCAGTATATTTCTGTCTAATGGGGAGTGCACAATTTACTACACATTAAAATGAGGCACATGAGACTGCATGTAGTAACAGTAAGTTGTTCCACTATTTACTTTTGTCTAAATAAAATCTTTGAACATGTTTAGCAGTTCAACTTACTGAGACTAATATTTGTTGCATTAAGCAAGAAACGTATCTCTTGTGACTCTGCTAAGTCCACTGGTCTTTGCTTACTGTGAAAATGTGAAATATAATTTAATAAAGAAAGGTGCTTTTGACTAAATGGGCTAAAAGAAGTGTGGCGCACATGCATGTGTGTGCACGTGTGTGCATGTGTGTATATATATATATAGTTCCTAACCGCAAATTAAAGACTTCTGTGCTAGCTCCCCATCGCAAGAGAATCTCAACACAATCCTTACAGTCATTCTTCACTGCAAAAAATAATGGGGTTTCTTTTGTTTCTGTTTTGGAGTTGACACAATCTGGGTCTTCCGATAAAAGGACCTGTCAGCTCAAAATCACAGCAAATGTCAAGGATAGAAAATTCCAACTGTAAAATTTTTACATATGTCGCCAAGAATAAACTTGAATGCAAGTAAAATTGGGAAAGGAAATCCTTAGACAGGTATATGTATATACCTTAAGTGCCTGCGTATTACCATTTGCAGCAGCAATATGGACTGCAGCTAGCCCCAGTTTGTTTTTTTGGTTCACTCTAGCACCATGCTTCAGCAGGAGCCACATGATCCTGAAACAACAAGAAAGTTTATAAAAAGGGGTTCCCCATGCCCATGGCTGTGTGCTGGCTTATGTGTGCATGTGAAGGAGGGAGAGAGGAAGAGAAATAGAGACTTTATCTGCTGAGAACACGATCCTTTGGATGCCTTGAGACACCAATGAAGAGCAGAGTTTCCTTCAGTGTCCACATCATTGATGTCCATGTTGGTCTTCATAAGCAATTCAACGATTGCTTCATCTAGAGCCTATGGGAATGACAAAAGTCCACAGTTACACACTGCAACCAAACAGAAGAAAGTGAAAATTTCCAGTTTCTGGTAAAATGGCATATTGCACTTCCCTATTCTGGTGTTGAAAACATAATCTGGGGAATGTATTAGTTATTTAATTTCCTGCAATCTTTATTTAGTTCTGTCTTGGATTGTGTTTTATGATTGCTTACTTAATATGAGAGACAAGAGTTCATCAAGTTCAGAGGCATGTGCATGAGATAATAGTAATTAAGCAGAGTATAGGAAAACAGGCTGAATTAAGGTGGAAAGTATACACATTCTAGATGAAAAGTGATAAATTAGGATTAGTGAGAATTAAGTGTAGGATTTTAACTCTAGATGTAGAGAATGTGATGCAGTCTAAAGACTGCCTATGGCAGATGCACATAAAAGGGGGATTAAGTGTTCCAAAACTTTATGCTGTCCCATTTGTACAAATCCTTTTATATATATATACACACACATATTCAGTGATACTGTTATACAGTACAGACGGACAATCTTCTAGGTTGATGCAGAAACACTACCGCGAAGATGATTGTCTGGCTGGCAATGCTTTTATCACAGTGGCTTACACAGAACAAATGTAAATGAAAAGGAACCACAGCTCGCTGAAGTGAGCTAGGCACGGGCACCAAGTCACCAATTACAGTTTGGGCTCCGACATGATTCTGAAAATGTTAATAACGCCAGACATAGAGACTAATAAATATATGAATAATGTCAAGGTGATAGACGCGGCAAGCACTCAAAGTATAAGCTTACTGTGAAATTTTAGTTCTTACATCATTATGAAAGAAAAATATTAGAATTTGAGAAATTGGATTTTTTTTTCTTTTTGAGAGAACCAGGAGATAGATACATGACAAGACCATAACAATTTTTTTTAGAAAAGAAAGCATAATATAATAAAATACCAACAAGAGTGTATAAATTTAAAAAATTTTTATGAAAAATGTACTAAATAAGTTGACAGATTCATAATTATAAGGAATAGAATAATTTAAACTAACTTTTAAATATTAAGAATATATATATAATTTTGTCCGTAGTATAAATAAAACACCCAACTCTCTTGAAGGTATTGCAAGGCAGTATTTTTTGTCATTCGTCATTATAAAGGGATAAATCTAAACGCAGTTGGATATCGAGTGAGGCCATGGATTTACGAAAGTGCCCACTGCTCACAAAGAAAATAATCGAATATCTGACTTGGCACTGACGGTTTACGATTGCTACTCGTTAGGTCATCAATGTCCAATTTTTTAATTCCAACGCACAACGACATGGATTGTCCGCATGTTCTGTTATTCTTTAATTTTATTATTTTTTTTAATGTTCTTCATCATCATCAATCAAAAAATAAAGCAGCTATTCTCACCTGCGACGCCAAGATCAAGGGTGACGTCACCCTTTTGTCCGTACAACTGGATTGCGCAACGGCGCCGAATAGCTGAAGCAGCTCAATCACGCAAAGCAAAAGCTTCCTTTTGCCGGTACTCTCGCTCTTGCTTGGAGCAAACTTCCTTTTAGCGGCTTTGGGTGGGGTTGCACTTTCAGCACGGCCAAGACCCAATGCCTCTCTGATCACGCACTCGTAAATGGTAGTCTTCTCTTTGGAATTTAAATCAGCATTGTGCAACTCCAACATCGATTCATTTACTTTCTGTGCCGCTACTACTAGCAAACAAGCTATATCCACGACGCGCCCATCCATGGCGCTCGCATACGCCACCTCTTCGATTTCCTTTGTCTTCTCACTAAGAAGCTTTATAGCGGTGAAATCCTGTAGAGAAAACAGTCAATTAGTCGATGAGAATGTGATTATTTTTCAATAAATTTAATGAGTTGTTAAAAAATAGGTTCAAAAAAATGTGTGGCAGCTTAGGAATTGGATTAGAATCCACCTCATTCATGGACTCTCCTTTTTCTTCAATTTATTAGTTCAAATGAAGTATTTGACATGGTTTGACCTGAGTCATTACTCTCCCTTTTGTGTATTTTATTTTTCTAAAAAACTATTCATTATTATAGAAAGTTCCAAGTTCTATATTTTTCATTAAAAGAAAAGGTTCCGTATCAAAATATTCACTTTTTTAGTGTTTTCTTCTACCGCTTTCGTTGCAAAATAATACCTTTTCACTAAGCTGAACGACCAAGTCTTCAATGGAGTTATCGTCTGAGCTCCAGATCACATCCAATCTGAAGCCACAAGCAATCAATTAAGTCAAAATTCTTCATCAAAAACAAGAAAACAATTAGAGCACAAAGAACAGAAGTTTTAGAATAAAGCCGAGAATAGAAAAAGCAACATTGCCAAATAAGGCTAGTTCTCTTGTATGATTGATAAAATAAAGCTAAACTTTTACCTTTCTGCTCAAAAAAACGAAAACGACGTCTTTCTTTTGGACGTTACCTGGTTCTCGACAGGGATAGCTCCAGAGGTAGCAGTCCGCGTCCGTCTCTTGTCTTCAGGTCCGTACGGGAGCGTTTCTTTAGCAGCAACTCCACGCAACGCGCGGAATGAGACATGGCCGCTTTGTGCAGCGGTGACATCCCATCAGAATCCACCTCATTTACCAAGGGAACGACTCCTAGCTCGCCGTTAACCAGAGACGTAGCGCAGTCGACGGAATCAAACGAGCAGCAGAGGTGGAGAAGCTTGGAGACAATTATTCGATCCATTGTGGAGAAGTTCTGAGAATCAAGGAGAAACCTCGAGAGAGAAATGAACTGCGCCTTGTCGTCATGTATGATTGATTTAATGAGGCTGGTTTCGAACTCAGTAGCGCTATTAACTTCCTTCTCGTGAGATTTCAAGCTTTCAAGACTATAATCTTCATTTGATGGGGCTTTTGCACCATAAGGAGAATAGACACTCTGTTGAATCGAGTTGGCTACGTCCATGAGTGAATGTCTTAGCATTTCCTGCAAAATTCGAGTAATTCCGAATCAGCAGCTTCACTAGAAACCGATTAATGATAAAAAAAACGAAGCACTCTAGGAGAACCTAATTATTGCCCTATAAAATCTTGAAAAACAGCGTAAAAACTCTTGATTAAAGTTACAAATGCACAAAATCAGACGAGAGACCGACTTAGAAGCTCATGCAAGAATTTTCTCGGGAAAAATTCATAATTTTCTAGAAAATTTTTGGCAAAGTTAGTGTAAAAGCAGTTTTGAAACTTTAAATTTCCAGAAAAATTAAGACCGAAATGTGAATCATTTTAAGCGAAAATCAAAGAATGATCATAGTAAGTCTCTCGCAACAGATCCATCTCCGAATCCCTAATTTGAGCTGGAAATCTATTCTTCGAAAGCTCCCACACACCTTAATACCACAAGAAATCGAGCACTGACCCAAAGCATTTCAATGGAGAAGCAAAGGAAAAGAACAAACAAACCCTAACATTCAGTACGAGATCAATATCACCATCAGAGAATCAAAAAAGAGCGGTTGGCTGGTTTTTAATGGAACAGAGACTGATACAGAGATGGAAACGAACTGAGCTGACAGTGAGTGCGTGGCAAGGTACTTATAAGAGCGGATTTTAGTATGTACGGAATGAAGAGGACAAGGCGCCCATTTTAAAAACCTATAGTCAAAAATGCCCCAGCATGTTTTCGAATTTTACGACTGCATATTTCAAGGTAGTGGGTAACGAAGGAAGGGTAGTTTACGGAACAAAATTGATAAAAATCAAATGGTAGTACGCCGTCGGCTTTGTCCATAAAGTGTAGACGCAGTATAAATGAACGAATGATATGTCGAAATGTGTCAAAAGAGGATTGGCTATGGTGGGCCTACCACACGAAACGACGAATCTACCACAAAACGAGAGAGTTAAGAGTTTAGCATCGCAGTTAACTCAATAAATGTAGTAAATTCAATAGCCAGGGAAAACAAATTAGCCGCAAGTTGTGACTAATATTATTAACCACTTTAAGCATTTGTTTTTTAAAAGGCTATACATATATTAAAAAAAATTACAAACTTGCCTAAAAATAGTCGTTTTAAATTTTTGTACAAAGATTAAAAAAATAATTAACAAAATTAGGATAATTATTTCAAAATCATACGTAACCTTTTAAGATAGTTATTCCATTTAATATAAATAAGAGAAACATAAAAAAATATCATTTATTACTTTTTAAATATTTAAAGTGATTTATATTTTGACATAAAATAATCACTTTAAAACAAATTATATTTTTTAAAAAAATTATAAAATTATATATATTTTTTTCTTTTTGGTACTCAGCATGCATCTGTCATCTTTTTTGGGGCATTTCATTCTCTTCTAATTTTCTGCTTTCAGGAAAAATGATGATGTTAAACATGTGCCTTTATCCCTTTTGCTGTGCGTTTTTAACATGAAGAGGGAAATTTTCCAATTAAAAGTATTCTATTTGAAAATTATACTAATAATGGTGATTTAATTTTTGTTTTAATACAATTTACCTCAAACTACACAGCATTTTTTAAATTTGCTTTTATTGTATTTCAATTTATAAGTTTAAGTATAACCTCTATGCTAAAAGATTATAACTACGCTTGACTTATTGGGCAGGGCCAGATTTGGAAGACGAAGGAAATTCTAAAGGCCCAATAAATGCTAATAGGGCAACGAAAGCTCTTTCACCTTCAAGATTGTGGAAGAAAGCTACAGTATATGGAAACTCTTAGCAACGGATATTTCACATTTCGTCGTGTCTATTTGCTTGTATAAAATATTATTTTTTTATAAAATTATATTCTTTCCGCCTAAATATATAGACGCGTATGTGACAAAAAAGATAAATAAACAAGCAAATTATTAAATTTGAAGTCGTATTCAACAGTTGATTGGTGTAGAAATCAATTGTTTACACTTGCTTAGACCAAGTTTTCCCGTGCATAAAAAACTAATGATGTTATAGAACAAGACTGGTTCAAACAAAACAAATAGTTCAATTAGGTCCACATTAGAGATTTTAACCAATTCAATTCACAAAATGAAAATGGCTTTTGATTGAGACAATGTGTTGGAGGATATTTGGAATTATATAGAGGAGTATGTTAAACAGTCAAAAGTCTAGGCTTTATTTGTATAGTACTCATTTTGGAAAATGAAATTCCCATTATGTTGACATTTTTGGTTTACTCTGAAATTGAAAATGCATATGTATTTTTTATGAAAAATTATTTGGTGATAAAAGAAAAGGGATAATGAGCTTGCTTGGCCTTTATTAACTTGTTTCATAAAAAAATTAAGGTCTATAGAATTTTTTGAATCCGTCTTTCCATTTTCTTAATTTAAATGTAATTTCTTTAGAAATTCTCTTTTTTAACTTTAAATTCTCTGACAAATAAGATATACCGTGACTGATATTTTTATATTCTATAAAAAAATATAAAAAATCCGTTGTGTTCGACCTCTAAATAAATAAAGAATATAATTTCGAGAGATGAGATGAGATGGTAAATATTCATTCTTTTTTAATAAGAGATTTCGAATTTAAATTATGGGTATTAAATCCCTTTAAACATTTGGAATGGAGCGTTTTGTCCCTTTTATAGTGTACATAGCGTAAATCCATATTAATCGGACCAATAGACATCGAACACCAAATAGTTAAAACCGAAAAAATAAATAAGGGACCTAAAAAAAAAATCAGCCAAACAGAAGGTAAGTGCCCTAGTCCAAAAGGGTGGCTGAACAAAATGTATTTCGTAAAATTCAAAATAAATCCATCAAAAGTCAAATGCCCACCTAACAAGTCTTTCTTTTCTTATCATAATCAGTTAATCACTAGGAAAATGTAAAATTACAATTTAATTCCCTATAAACAAATATAATTATCCCTTTCTAATTTTAAAAGCTTCCTAAGTTTATATATTTGTCATTATCTTTCTTTTTATTTTAATGCAGTTTCTCCATTCTATAAAAATTTCCAATTTCTATTTCCACAATCCTAATTTTTTTTTTACTCAATCATTCAAATCACACCTTAAATAAAATATTTTTTTTCTTAAACAAATACAATTATTTCTTTCTAGTTTTGAAGCTTGTTAAGTCTATACCTAAGCTATATCTATATTTTTGTTTTTTAAATACATTTCTAGCATACATTTGGGATTCTAGAAGTAGAGGAGTTGAATTCATCAATTATTTTATTATATGCGAAATTTCAAGGAGCGATTCATTTGTCAATTCATGCTTTCTTATCATATAAATGGAAAATTTATTTAGAATTTAACATTTAATTAGTTAAAATTCTACTTAATTAATAAAATTTACAAATGAAATTTAAACTTGATACCAATGCAAAATACTAAGAATGATAAATTGTGAGCATAAACTAATAAAGGCACATATATCTTATTAAAATGTAGAATTCATTTACAAGTGATATGATTTGATTACTACCATCCTTGTCTAACATAGATAAATTTAAATGATTTGGTTAATTATATTGAATTCCATAAAATTTTACTTTTATGCTTCAACTAAATAATTTTCATTTATATCAAATATGCCAAAAAAAAAAAGAAAAATCAATGAAAGTCAAAGAAATACACTTATAATGACATGATGCACTATACTAGATTTTGAAAAAATAGTCTCCTCAAATTCTTCTCCTCTATATATACTCTAGGTATCTTCAAATCACAAGTGGGATATCAGAAAAGAGGCAGAACAAATCTTTTCTTCTGAAGAAGACTAACATGAAGTCGATTAGGCCTTTAATTTCCTTGGTCTTTTTAGTTATTGTTGCTGTCTTAGGCCTATGGGAAGTTAACACAGCTAACGCAGCCCTCAGTGCTGCGCAGTGCAAGGAGGAAAGAAGGCTTGGGCTTAATGCTTGCAAGCCAGTTGTATACGGCAGACCACCATCTCCGCAGTGTTGTCAGCGTGTAAGGGTTACCCATATCGAATGTGTTTGCCCAGTTATTACCCCTAAATTAGTTGCCCTTATCGACCTTAACCGTGCCATTCGAGTCGTTGAAGGATGTGGCAGAAGGGTTCCTCGCCATTTCAAATGTGGAAGTAAGCTTTCTCAATTTAAGTCTCTTAAGCAATTTAACAAACAACTTGAAGGTGCTTCTTCTGATTTTTGATTTTCTTGCTTTATCTTTGTAGGTATCACAACTCCATGAAATTGGGCTTCAAGAATATATATTATGCTTGGGAGAAGAATTAGTTGTGTAATATAAATGAAATCATTTTGGATTAAATTGACAAATGAAACCTCCCTATTACTATGGTTGATGTAAGGCAACAAAGTGGGTTTTGGCTATTGAGCTTTAGCTAGTAACTATTTTATTTATGCAACTCCATCCTCTTTGTTCCATTTTCTCCCTCTTTCATTATTCATTATTAAGAACAAATTGGTACATCAGAGTCTTTTTTTTTTAATAACGAAAGAAATAGAAACAACCAGAATATTGCACGTAGAATATTATACATGTTTGTGTTTATTTTAGAACCGAACCTTAAATTCATGGTTTAGATTTTGATTTTAGAATCAAAATCATTGACCAAGGTTTACTGCTGGGTTTAATCAATTCAGTTTTAATTTAAAACCAAATCATGCTTTTTAGTTTTGACAAGATATACATTGTCATGCTTCTTTATTAAAATTTCAATTACAAGCTAATTTAGAAATTACTAAAAAATTACTTCATTTTCAAATGATTAATTACAACAAGGGTACCGTTCGAAACTTAAATAAAAGAAGATTATTATTACTTTATTTAATTAATAATACCTATCATACATCATTCTTCTATATTTTAACACATTACGGTATTAATTATTCAAAAAATAAATTTATTTACAGTACTTCAAAAATTGACTCGTAAATATTACTTGATAAATCATATTTTTTTATTAAAAAAGATGGTGGAAAATAAAATAATTTTTAAATGAATTCCATAAAATTTTATAAAATTCATTTACTCGAAATTAATTAGGGGTAATTCTTGTACATTTTATTCCTAGCAATTTTTTGAATGCTTTGCCAACATGTTTTTTAGCGGCATTCCATATGTTGTTTGTGGAAGCAGTGCTTGCTGAACCATTCTCCATCCTTTGGATTCTCCTCCTCCATTGTAGATCTAGCTCACTTAAACCTCCTTCCATGGCTTCAACACTTGAGGGATTGTTCCTTCAAAATATAAAAAAGAATGCTCTATTTTGCTGTGATCTTTTGCTTTTGGGATAGAAGTACCTATAAAACCTTTTTATAGAATTTTAGGATAACTCAAATAATTAAGAACATTAAAGTTTTAAAATCTTAAATTAAATAGGAAGATTAGCACAACTTAATTAGACAATCTCATTATTTGGAAAAAAATCATGTAATTTTATAAACAGATCAATGAATATAAATAAATGAATAATGGTTTATTACGTGATTTTATTGCCATTGTTAAATAATTTTATATTTCATGGCCTATAACATACCGCTTCTCTTTCATAACACTTTTTGCATTTGAAATTTCACGCCTCTTAAAAAAATTATTAAATTTATCTAAGTTGCAATAAATTATTGAGTAAATTGATTATATTATTTTTAATTTAATATTAATTCTCTAAAAAAACATTAAATCGAAGTAATAATTATTTATTATGTATAAAGAGTAAATATGAAAAAAAATATCTGTTACTCCTTGAAACCATAGATATGACAAGTATTTTGAAATAAACTATTTTTTCAGATGTAATAAGTATTATGAAACGAAGGTGGTATAACGATGCATGGTCATGAAAAAAAATCCTATATTAGTTGCTCGTTTTCAAATACGCTAATTATTTCTTCAAAAACTTTATTTGAACATTAGCGATTAAATAGCGAATTTTTTTTTTCCAGTAAAACTGTCTCAAGAATCCACTGATTTTTACTATCTTGACCTTTCTTGAGGGTTCAATAAAAAGAGATCGACATCTATGATTATATTCTAATATTTTATATATTCAACATAAATAGGGCTTTTAATGTTTTCTTTTAGGTATATTCTTTTATAGAAATGCTTACCTTGTTTTACCCCCTCATAAAGTAACATATTGAACATGTTGTCAATAATAAATTATATAATTCAACAATGTTAAAATATATAAATTAAAAAAAATCTAACAAAACCCCCCCAAGAGATGAGATAAGAGGATAAAGATATTTTCTCATTAAACTAATTTGGAAAATGCTGGATTAATTGAACAAAAAATTCAATAAAAAATGGGAAGTACAAGTTAAACAAATCTAACTTCTCTTGCTTCTCGACTAGCGGACAGACAAAAAATTCAGGACGGATTTACATTTGGACACAAGAATCAAATTCAGGACCACAAAAAATTTATGCCGCGTGATTTCCGATATGCTAAACCTATGGGGTAGACTTTAGTTCACTTCATCAATAAACCAAAGTCTTTTTAGCTAATTGGACTCCATTTGAAATCCTATATTGCAATGTTTCCTCACCGTTTGTGTGCCAAGAAATAGAGAGAAAACTATATCAATTGTCCCAAATCTGAAATAGGCCTAAAGATTATACACAACTGAAAGTTGCCAAACCACACATTCTTTGATCTTAACAAAAATATCCTAGTCCTTTCGAAAAAAAAAAAAAAAACAAAAGTATCTACAAACACTGTATTAGGAAAAGATTGGACCAATAATGTCACTAAACATGAATCTAAATAAGCCAAACTCTCCCTTTCACTTGCTTTCTTCTTTTTCTTCTTCACAGGGCAAAGTAGGACCATTTTATGAACAATTTGACACATTATGGCATTTCTATGGTCCCAAGTTTTTGGATAACCACTAATGAATTCAATACTCCTTTCCCTTATCCTCTCTAACAAAATTAGATGCTTCCTTTTATCTGGTTGGAATATTTGTAACACATACCAATTATTAAGCTTAAAAATTCCACAAGTGTTGCTTCTTTTGCTTTCTCTTCAAAAACTGATCTAGACATTTTATCAAACAGGTAAAGAACATGGAGAAATCTGTGTACCACCGGCACCAACATCGCCTGTTCTTGGACGAGGAGATAGGTATGGCTCCCAATAACCATGGAGACAAAACAAGTAGTAATTACTATGCAAGCAAGTCAACAAATTTCGATAACAACATGGTGATAATATTAGCAGCTTTGTTATGTGCATTAATATTTGCTCTTGGTCTAAACTCTATTGTACGGTGTGCTATAAGATGTGGGTACAGATTTGTTTCTGAGACTACTCCAACAGCTACAGAAGAAGCTACTGGACTGAAGAAAAGCACATTGAAGAAGATTCCGGTGGTAGCCTATGAATCAGAGCTGAACACTCCGGTAACAGAATGCCCGATTTGTCTCGGAGAATTTGAACAAGGTGAAAAGGTTAGAATTTTGCCAAAATGTAACCATGGTTTTCATGTGAAATGTGTAGATAAATGGTTATTGTTACACTCATCGTGTCCGCTGTGCCGGCAACCATTACTGGATCAAGTCGAATATTAGAGTACAATTGCTAAGTTGAGAGGTTACAGAAATGGCTTCTTTTGTTTTAATTAGCAGTATAAATACTCTTGCCGTTTGATTCCAGAATTTTATTTCTCATGTCGTTTACACTTTACAGTGTAGCGGAAAAAAATTCGTGTGTTCGAAGAAACAGAATATATTTTCATAGGGATCAAATATCAGACGACTTAAGTTTTTTTTTTTTTTTTTTTATAATTCATTGGAGGCTTTTATGGGTAGAAAATAACACTGTGGGTTGATATAGTTAAGATTAATCAAATTGATATCTGACGAATTAAGTTGAAATCTATCATTAAAACTTCAATAATAAGCATAATAATTCAATTGATATAGTTAAGATTAATCAAATTTATATGTTGATTTAAGAGGAAAGGGAAAAGAAAAAAATAGTTACATAAAAGATAAAAGTATTGCTTATTTTGTTTTATTTTTTATTATTATTATGAAATATAAGATTATGAAGTAAAATTTCTTTTTATCTATTATTATTATTATTAAATATAAGATTAGGAAGTAAAATTTCTTATTAATATCATGTATCATGATTTTCTTATTTAGTCAAATATGTAAAAAGATAAAATTAAAATTATTCATAAATCCTATGAAATATAAAATACAATTTAATGGTTTTATTTGAATCTTACTTGGTCTAAGTAAATTTTATATAATTTCACAAGTTCATTGTAACTTAGGTTTTTTATTTTATAAAATTGATTACATTTGAACCATTTTTTTGAAATCAATAAAATTTATAAATAAATTTAAAACTTAATAAGGCTATACAAATTATTAAAATTAATTTTAAATATAATTATCTAAACTCGGATAGATTTAATTATTATTGAACTTAAGTTTTATAACCATTTTTTTGCATTAAAAAATTCATTTGAGTTAGTAAAGACTTATCTTATAACTATAATGTTATTGAATAATTAATATTGAACCTACCAACTTATTAATATTTTAATAATTCAAGTTAAAAAAATAATATTTGAAATTAATTATAATCTTAATATTTCAATTAGATTATAACAATAAATGACTACTACATGAACTCAATTATTATTATGATGAATAATATTTCTATTTTAAAAAATTAAATAAAATTATATTTCAGTATCAAAATTTAATAAAAAAAGACATATTATTAGGGATTAATATTTAAATTTAATTACAAATCTTTTATATTTAATTTTAAATTTATTATTAAGAATTATTAAATACGAATAAAAACAATCCAATATTAAACTATTAATAATTAGTTAAGATATTAAAGATTATTATTTAAATAGCAAAAAAAATTAGCTAGCAATACTATAGTAAAAAGTTCTCAATACATCGTTTATTGGAAAATCCAAAAATGTTTACATGAAAAAAATTTATTCAACAAAACAAATAAAATATGTGGTGATTTAACCGAATTTCAAAAAATAAAGAAAGAAAAATGAAGACATCAAAGAATATTTTCTAATAAGAAAAAAAAAATGCTTTAATCAAATTATGTGAGAATAGTATGAATATTTCGACTTGCACTTAATTTTATTCTATAAAAATCAATAACGCTTAGGAGTTTTACTATATATATTCTTACGCAGATAAGAACAAATAACAGTAATTAGTGGCTTGTTTTTTTTAGTATTAGGGAGGGGAGAATTTGAACTCGGATCAATTATCGAGTCGTATATGCACTTACTATTAAATTATATACTTGTATTTTTATGATAAAGAGTACTCTCTCCGTCTTATTTTATTTGTATAATTTGACAAAATAAGTATATTAAGAATTTAGTTAACAAAAGTTTTTTTTTGTCATTTTTTGTCCTTAAATTATTAAGATATTAATAAAAGTCATTCATTTAATAAATAATCATAAATGTTATTATGAAAAAAATAAATATTTATATATTTAAATTTAAAAATCTTGGAAACATTTTAGAATATTTAAAAATAATAATAAATAAATAAAATAAGACGGATGAAATATTAATATTTTTCTCTTTTCTTTTCTAAAATCAGCGGACAGGTAAGTTTTCAATTATGGCCGATCAAAATCCACCTGCAAGTCCAATTCAAACTGTGCCTCTAAGACAAGGTGCTGCGACTTCTACCCCTCCGGCCAAGCGCGGAGCAGTAGAAAATTTGAGACAAACGTCTAAATAGGAAGCGAGAATAAAATGCAAAAGATTAATATATATAGGCTTTATTCCAATTCTGATAAGTGAGATAATAATAATAATAATTATTATTATTATTATTATGTCGACATATATTATCATCTATTGAAATAAATAATATCTTTTATCCTTATGTTTTTTTTTTCCCTTTTACATTTAGTAATTACATAAATGGCTGGGGCACTGAACATCTATCTGCCATAGAGACAATATGCAGAAAGTATGCCAAGCCATAGCTCTTTGAAGTGATTGGTGAGAGACCCATGAAAAAAATTGTGGCAAATTTTGGTATTTGCACTTATGGATCAGATTTTGAGCACAAGTTACAAAATGTTTCACACCACCTCTTGGCTACTTTAAGTGCAATTGGACGTTTCTATTAATCAAGAGAGGAATTGCAGGACTTTCTGGTTGAGGCAATTGGTCACCGGGATGTCCTTTTTTGGCTCAAGTCACAACAATGGCAGCTTATCGAAATTGAAATGTTTCTCTAGAGGTTTGCAATGCGATTCCCAAGTGGACCGGATTTTTCTGATTGCGTCCGGTGATTGAAGGCTCAAAACATCTCATGAACCAATTCAATGATGTATAAGCAAACAATGCTGCTGATGGGCTCTTGTTCTTATCCTCGTTTCAAATTTGAAATGTAACTCCTGGTAGTATTGATGCTCTTTTTACCGTTGATTTAAGTTATGAAAGAAGAAGACGCGAAGTAGTTTTATTTCAGTAGATGATAATATGTCATATAATAATAATAGTTATAGTTCTCTCTCTAATATAATAATATCTAACCCTTTATTTTTTAATTATCCCATGCATAACTTCCATCAGAACGGAGAGGAAATCCATTTGCACGCTGGCGGCGAGGGGCGGAAGCCATACCACCTTGAATTGGAGGAATTTGACTTCCGCTATGGTGGACTTGAGTAGCTTTTGCCGCACCTTGAATTTGAACTGGTGGAGCAACATGATAAGCAGGTGCAGGTGGTCGATGAGGGAACTCCATAAAATAATGAAATGGAGCTTGATTTGTATTTTGAATCAGAACTCTACTGATAGTAGGACCTTCAGGAGCAAAAAAATCATAATATGAAATTCCATTTGGACTTTGATCTTGATTTGCCATAGTTGAAAAAGTTATACTCTTACCAGAGAGAGCTTAATATAACTAGCTAGCTATGATTATTATTATTATTCGATGTCAAAAGCCTTAAATGATACTGTACGGGAAATCATTTATGAACATAAATATTAAATAGGAAAATATCAACGTTTTCTCAAGCCATGTAAGAGTACAATATTATAAATATAAATACAATAATATCTATATAGGAATGTATTAAAACCCTAATTACTATTATATTGATTCTTATTCTATATAGGAATGTCTTAAAACCCTAATTAGTGTTATTGGTTCTTATACGATAAAATTAAACACGTATATGCATATTATCTTATGATTTGATTAAAGCATTTTTTGTTTTTTCTTTTTTTCTTATGAGAAAAACTTTTTTTTTATTTTTTCCCCTTTATTATCTGAAATTTGGTAAAATAATTGAGTTCTTATTATCATTTTATAATTTACAATCGCAATTATATAAAAATTAAATTGATAAAGAGGACAGAGCTTGTTATAACAAGAAAATAAAACGTCTTATTTTTCTTAAAAAAAACAAAGAAAAAAGATGGGAAAATGAAACCTGGACGATGTCGTTTGCCCTCCTCGTCGCTGTCATTGTCAACTCACAAAAGGAAACAAAACAATTCAACCAACGTATCCTCGGATTCCACTGATCGCCGTTGACCGACTGCTGTTTCTCTCTTTAATTTTAATTTATTTTATTTTTTTGTCACCATGACTGCTCTTAGTCATATTCCTCTCTTCCTTAGCTGTCAACGCTCTACCAAACTCCAAAATTCATTTGATCAGTATTTCAATCATCGATCCAAGACATCCAAATTCCCATCTGGGTTCTACTCTCTACCTCAGAATCTCAAATGGGTCGAAGGCAAAACGACCCAGAATCCTCCCGGTTAACCTATCTCATCCTTCTTCTGATGGGTTTTATCTCCTGTGCTTTGGTCTACACAGTCCTCTCCTTCGTCCTAAATCCCAACGTTGGTTTTACGAATTCAGGTTCTCAGTCTTTGGCATTCATAAAGGAGAGTTCAGAGGGTAATGATGGTGATTGCTGTAGAGGGATTGAGAATTTGGAGCTATGGGGGCCTGCAGTGAAGTGGGGATCGGAGTTTAAGTTTAATTCTTCCAAGGAGTGTTGCCAGGCGTGTAAGGCTATGTGCAATGGCAATGATGGACCTTGCTTGTGTGATACTTGGGTTTTTTGTGGGAATAAAAAGACTTGTGGACCAAAATTCGGTGAGGTTAGATTGAATTTGATGCCTTGCTTTCTTGACTTTTAATTACTGATTGAATTTTGTTGTCGTGGTTTGCTACTTTTGGATTGCATTTGGTTGCAGTCATGTGATTTTGTAAGTACTTATTTCTTGTGCTAGTATTCTATTTTGAGCTTTACTTACAAGTATAATTACGAATGAATTCTATAATTTTTCACTTTACAGATGATTTAACATAACATGAACTACAAGGTCTTGGTGTTGCTCATTTATAAGTTGTATGCCTTCCCTTCAGTATATAAGTTATTTGTGACACGTCTCAATTATAATGATAGAAATAATTTTGTCCAGTATAGTTCTAATGAGGCTCTTATATTAATTGGATTAACCGGAAATATTATTATGTCCAGTGCTAATATGTCCTACAGAATTGTTTTCTATGAATCTTTAACTTGACTTGCGCCATTTCTCCAGTGTTGGTTGAAGAAACAGAAGGATACAGTGACCCCTGATCGGCAGGAAGCTGGTGATAAAGTTAGTTGGACTTCGGGGCTCATTTTCGGAAAAGGAGAGGTATAGAATTTTGGTCAATTTTTTGATTCTGTTTTCATTTTGTGACGCAGAATATATGGTCCAAAACACTCTTAAAATTGCTATTCACACTTCCAACTGGCATTCTCATCTGTCTTCATTTTTTTAGGACATAAGTAATTAAACAAAACATTAAGAAAAATGAAAGGTCAAGGTAAGGTGCATGATGAGTATCCTTACTGCTGCTAATAGTCCAAAAATTTCCCTTTTCTTTTTTCTTTCCTTTTTTTTCCTTGATGTCAGTGTTTGTTTTATCTTTAATGGTACTTCAGAGTATAGATTAGCTTAGCATTAAATGTTTGAAATTCCTTTCTCACAATCATGTGAAAGGCGAAAGGCGAAAGGCTCAGTTGTTGCTAATAGATATATTGTTATCTGTAAAGTGTGACAACTCAATGCTTTGTAGTTAGCAGTCTATGTTTGACCTTTTAATCTATTTACTATTGGGAAATCACTGATTTACTCTGTCCCCCAGGAAACCTGATAAGGAAGTTTCTATTGGTGTTATGATAGATGCAGGTCTTTTATGCTCATGGAGTTCTTCTTACAAAATATATAATTCTGGATCTGTTTCTTTCTTGTTTTCTTTTTCTATTTTGTTTCAACTTGAAATGCATCTTGCCATATCCTCGCTATGAAAAATTGCGTGTCAATTGTATAATGTTCCTTCACTTTTTTCTCTGTTCTAAGCAAGTGTCTTCACTATTTTCGCGATATTAAATTTGCAATATGTTGACGTTCTTCCTTTTATTTGCTCCTTTCAGGGCATTGTTGGCTTGGAAACAGAGTATGGTACTCTGCATATAAAGGTAAGAGTTCATGCTTTTGGCTGCTCTATGTTTGAATATATCTTTGACAGGAGGATTATGCAGAACTCTACTTGTGTATTTAGTCAGCAAGGTTCAGTCCTTTTAGTTATTGATTATTCTAGACTGCATTTGGAAGTTACTTTAACAATTAAAGTACATTGGTCGGTGATGGAATATAATGAGCATTGTTTACACAACCTCAGAGCATATACAACTAAGCATATGCCAAGTTGCATCCCAAGCCTTCATTCTGTACTTCTCTTTCATAACAAGTGAACATAATTATTAAATTATGTGTTAGATAGAGGGGAAGAGGAGGGGTGAGGGAGTGTGAACCGGAGAATTGGTGACACTATAAGTTAATTTTATTTGTACATGCGAACCAACTCCTGAGATATTTAAGTTGAGGAAATCATGTGCCATTCCATCCCTTATCTGATATCTGGAATTATTTGATTTCAAAGTTGTGCGTTGAGAAGAGATAATGTATTATGTCAACAATTGCTGTGCCGAGGTACCCTATTGCCACGAAGGACTGTGCTTGAATTCTTACCACTGAATGGGTGATTATTGCTTTGAGATATAACTTACATGAATAAACAAATAGGATTATGATTATTACATGTACTAATCACTGTACAGGACAATGTTCATTTTTCATGTCTGAAGTAATTTTTTTGAAAAGTTATTTTCTAGATTCATAGGTTTGATCTGCTTCTTTAATTTATTTTTAACAATTTTTGTCCCTGGGTAAAAACTTGGCTTGGTGCAGCTGTTCCCCGACTGTGCTCCACATTCTGTAGCTTACATCCTTGAGTTGTTGGCATTGCGCCATTGTGCTGGATGTGAATTTTTCCGTGCTGAAAGCCGAGGCCAGCTTTGGGATTTGGAAGGAAACCACATAGAAAATGTGAGGGTTCGTCAAATTTGGTTTTTGGTTTTTTCCTGTGTATGCTATATTTTATATGCTATTTGTTTGGCATCACCTGAGGCATAAAATTTGGATTGGGAGTCCATATAGCAGTGTCATTAAAATGCCTTCTGCAAACCGTTTATGCATGTCTAAGGCATAGCAAATCATCGTCTGGGACAAGCTTTTCTCAAATCATAGTTTACTGAAAGCAATACCAAATTTCAGTAAAACAAAAAATAGTCAAAATGCAAATTTAGAACAGGAAGTTTGGAGCTCGATTCTAAATAGCCTAAATAGATGTTTACAAATTACTTTTTTCATCTATTTAAGTTTCTGTTGCACAACTTGATGCTTGCCCTTGGGATTCAATAACTTTCTAGTTTTTCTAACTTGTGTCCGTTTTCTTGTAAAATTTTCAGGCTACTTTTGGCCCTCCTTTTGCTTTAATTCAAGGAACATTGGAAGCTCAAGGAACAACATTCAAGAAAATCCCAACCGAAGCTTGCCCAACTATAAAAAGGGGTTCAGTTGCTTGGGTTGGTTCTGGCCCTGAATTCTTAATTAGCCTAGCCAACCACCAAGAATGGAAAAATGCATACACAGTCTTCGGTTCTGTTCTTCCAGAAGACATGAAAATTGCTGAGAAAATTGCGAATCTCCCAACCAAATCAGATGTTTGGAACAATATTAACGTGTCCGTCTTGGAAAATCCTGTTCCTTTAATGCTCCGGAGAATAAAGTCGAGTAATGGAGAACTTAATACGAATGCGAAATCAGAATGAAAAGGTCTGATTATTCTGAAGAATGGATATCAAGTCGCGAGGGACTTTATACGAGTGTGAAATGATAGTGAAAAAGACTAACTGCAGATTTTTCCTTTTATTTGGTGTTTTTTGAGTTTTGCTCGTTTTCTCCAACTGTACATTATTAAATATTGGTTGATCTTGTCTCCACTCTGTATACAAATATGCTCCATAAGCATTGCTTTGTGTTCTTTGAACCATGACATGTTGAATGCAAATGTATCTGCTAACGCCAAATATTTGACCGTAGTTTTCTGGTTTTTTTTTTTAAAACCAGAAAGTGTACTTCTCAGATCATAAAGCTCTCTGCAAAATGCATTTTTCTGAAATATAATTTATTTTTTGATCCTTAAGGAATTGATGTCGCTTACTGTACAAATTAATAACTTGTAGTTTTTGTTGGACGATTGAACCAAAGGTTAAAATATAAATAATAAAATAATAAAGTAAAATAAAATAAATAAAAATTCATTTGATTTATGTAATACTAAACATAGCCTAATGGTTGTGCTTTCACGCTCGGATCCAGAGCGGTATTATGTCTTGTGAAATCAAAATAGTGGGTTGCAGGTCGTGGTCCTCGAACGACCGCGTGTGAATCAAATGACACGTCGCAGGACTAACATATGGTATGATGCAAGTGATTTAATACATGCTTATAGCTATGTCGTTTCAAAGTTGAACTCTTGGAACTACCCTCCAAATCTCTATCCTTAAAACCTCTTTACCACTGTCGTCGTATGTTCTTCTCCTTGCCACGCTGCGAAAACCTCATTCACCATGGTTCAATTTCACGAGCACATAATCACAGACCTTTTAGAGGATCCTACCGGCGGACTTGTAATTCTCTCCTCTGGTCTTTCCCTCTCCAAACTCCTTTCCTCTCTTCTCCTCCTCCACCATCCTTCTCAAGGTACTCTCCTGGTTCTCTCCCCTTCCTCTTCTCTCAAATCCCAAATCCTCCACCACCTCAAAAGCCACCAAAATTACTCCGCGGAGAACCACCAAATCGTCGAAATCACGGCCGATCTCCCCGCCCACTACCGTCTCTCACTCTACTCTTCTGGTCAAATTTGTTTCGTTACTGCTAGAATCCTCATTGTTGACCTTCTCAGTAATAGAATACCTGTCACTAGCCTATCAGGATTGGTTCTTCTCAATGTTCATGCTCTCTCTGAAACTTCAACGGAAGCTTTCATTGCACGGATAATTAAAACCCTAAGTCAGTCAGTTTACATTCGCGCCTTCACTGACAAGCCTCATGCTATGGTGGCTGGGTTTGCAAAGACGGAAAGGATAATGAAGTCTCTTTATATAAAAAAATTGCATCTTTGGCCGAGGTTTCAGGTTTATGTATCGGAGGAGCTGGAGAGGATGGCGCCGGAGGTGATTGATGTGAGAGTACCGATGACTAAGCATATGATGGGGATACAGAAGGCAATTATTGAGGTTATGGATGCGTGTTTGAAGGAGATGAGGAAGACTAACAAGGTTGATGTTGAGGATTTGACAGTGGAAAATGGGTTGTTCAAGTCTTTTGACGAGATTGTGAGGAGGCAATTGGATCCTATTTGGCATATCTTGGGGAAGAAGACTAAGCAGCTGGTTTCAGATTTGAAGACCTTGAGAAAGTTGCTGGATTATCTTGTTAGGTAATGTGCGACATTTTTTTTCCCGAACTACGTTAATGAATGATTACAGACAGGAATTCTGTTAAATAAAAAAAATGATTCATTCAATTATGTCTTTAGCTGAAGAATGTTTTGTTTATTGCTAAATGGTTCTTTTTCTTTTAAATTGCAGAGTTTGAGTAGATTAATTGAAATAAAAAATAGTGTAGAAACTCATTTGTTTCCAATTCTGGGCTAATCATGGTTTTCATGATATGTTATGTTTGAAAATTTTGAAGGAAAGACTGTACAATTTTTTTCATTGATATTTATCTAATGATTTTCCTCTAGTTATGAATTTTATATTGATTTCTATATGCTCTTTGGGTAGGTACGATGCAGTAAGTTATTTGAAATATTTGGATACACTTAGAGTTTCGGAGAGTTTTCGCTCTGTTTGGATATTTGCAGAGTCCAGCTTTAAGATATTTGACTATGCAAAGAAGCGTGTCTATCATTTGGCAAGATCAAATAATTCAAAAATTAATGGGTTGAGTGAGAGAACTACTGGCAAAAAAAGAAAATTGAAGAGGGGTGATGTTAATGAGGAAGCTGGTGAGGGTATATTATTTGTTTTCTGACTTGACTAGCTCTTGTGTGACACTACATCTAATTTTTCTTGTTTACTTGCTCATCCAGTAGTTGATGCTACTTCATCTACCGGCACAAATAGTGGAGTTATATTGGAGGAGGTTTTGGAGGCAGCACCAAAATGGAAGGTGTTACGTGTGAGTGAGTGAGTTCCATTTTCTGTGTTATCTAATGGTGAAAATCTAATCTTTACCTTGTATTTGTAAGAAACTGTTCAGTATTGATTGAACCTCACCTTTTAACTTATTGTTTTGTTTTCTGGTTATACAAGTGATTTCAATGCTTATGTGAAAAAAAAAAGAGATATTCTTTGGGGAATGGACTTCTAGCCTTTTTTTTTTTAATGCCTAGCCTTAGTTTAGATGTTATATATTTGTTATAGGAAATTCTTGAAGAGATAGAGGAAGAAAGACAAAAGCAGGCATTATTGAGAGAAGACAATCTGGTTGAAAGTGGAGAGGTTGACAGTGGCATTGTGCTAGTGGCATGCAAAGATGAACGGTCATGCATGCAGCTTGAAGATTGCATCATGAATGGCCCCCAGAAGGTTTTCTATTCTATTTTTCTGATTATTTTATTAATTTCCTTCCACGTTTTCTTCTCTGCGATTCCTACTTTATTCTTTCTAGTACACTTGCTTCTCAGTTTTTCTTCAAGGCTAGAGCATGAGCTAGTGTCCAGTTAATACCATCTTTTCTGGCCTGACTAATTCTTGGAAGCTCTTATGATTGCACATTACTTTCTATTTTAGAAGCATTCTATTAATTTGGCATCTTGCAGAGATACAGGCAGTTTTTATTTATGGTCCAAATCCTAGGTTACGAAATGGATGACAACTCTCCCTTGTCACTTGTGAAGTTGGACTCTCATACAGAGTCTTCCAAATGATGAGATACTGTCAGCAAGCTAAAGCTAGCTAGTATCTTCAACTTCAAAGATATAATAGAAATTTTCTGCTTTATTTTAGTGAAAGTCTAATTTAGATTAGTTGTTCCAAATTATTATGCCTACATGGTAAAATATTATATGTAACCAATTCATGTGTGCTGTCTCATGAAGGTCTTGCGAGAAGAATGGGAGAAGTATTTGTTGAGCAAAGTAGAATTGCGTGGTTTGCAAATACCTCAGAAAAGAAAACCTAAGCCAAGGGAATCGAAGGGATTTGGCATTCTTGATGGAGTTGTTCCTGTCACTGCTGCTCAGAATGCAGAGGCTAGCAGCACAAACAAACAGGAACATGATGCTCTCCTAGCAGCAGCATCAGAAATAAGAAATCAGCATAGAAAGGTTTCCGTTACTGAAAGTGGACCACTGGTTCTTGTCAACAGCAAAAGTCAAAGAGGAAGGGGAAAAGGATGTAATAAAAGATGCCGAGCTAATACTACAAATTCTAGAAATAAAGATGACGGTGCCAATAATAAAGTGGCCACAAGTGATAAACCTGAAATATCTAGTTCAGAGCATGAAGACCAAGCAGCTAATAAAGATCAACCAATTGAAGACAGTTATCAGGAAGGAAACTCAAAAGACGCATCTATAGAAGAGGGTTTTCTTCAGCGGCATGCTCATCAGTCTGATTCTTCACATAGCAAAGTAAAGCAAATACCTCCAGTTCACTTTTATGCTCAAGAAAGTGATCAGCCTATACTTGACATTTTGAAGCCCTCTGTAATTATTGTGTACCATCCGGACATGACATTTGTTCGAGAAATTGAAGTCTATAAAACTGAGAATTCCTCAAAAAAGTTGAAAGTTTATTTCCTTTTCTATGAAGATTCTACTGAGGTCCAAAAGTTTGAGGCAAGCATACGCAGGGAGAATGGAGCATTTGAATCCTTGATTCGGCAGAAATCATTGATGATGATACCGGTTGATCAGGTATGTCATGATCTTTTACTGGAAGAATATTCCAGAGGCTTAAAGTATGTCTGTATTCCTTATCAGCAAAATGCATATGATGGCTATTCCTACAAAATGTAAAATCTTAGAATTGTTCTTCATTGAGCTTATGTCAATACATATGGCTTAGCCAACATTAAAGGAGGCCAAGTTCCAAGCATACATTAGAAATAGACTTGAAATAGAGGGCATTTTTTGGGATCACAGTGTCTTGGACTCGTCTTTTGTAGAAGATTTGTTTCTAGTCTTCAGGAAATGCAAATTTCGTTACTATACCAACTTTAATTAATCTATATTTTATATGTTGAATCAGAATGCAAAATGCACGGGATTGAATTATCCTATGGAGTCACAGCCTTCTAGTTCCCAAAATTCAATAACCAGAAAGGCTGGTGGAAGAAAGGAAGTAGAGAAAGAAATGCAGGTATGTCAGCAAACTTTGAGCCTTTCCTATCATTTGTAGCCTTCTTGTCTGCTACAAAATAGTGTTATTTTCCACCTTTTCAGGTCATAGTGGACATGAGGGAATTCATGAGCAGCCTTCCAAATGTTCTCCACCAAAAAGGGATGCGTATTATACCAGTGACCTTGGAAGTTGGGGATTACATCCTTTCTCCATTAATATGTGTAGAGAGAAAGACCATACAAGATCTTTTTATGAGCTTCACATCAGGACGTCTTTACCACCAAGTTGAAACAATGGTCCGCTATTACAGAATACCTGTCCTTCTGATAGAGTTTTCACAGGACAAGAGCTTTTCATTTCAGGTAAACTTATGTTACTTATAAAATAATGCCTTCAGGGTTGGCTTAAGTGCTTTAATAGCTTGATTAATAGGATATGAAATTTCTGCAGTCAGCGAGTGACATTGGTGATGATGTCACACCAAATAGTATCATATCCAAACTGTCATTGCTTGTTATGCACTTTCCCCGCTTGCGAATCATCTGGTCTCGTAGTTTGCATGCTACTGCTGAAATATTTGCTTCACTGAAGTCAAATCAGGATGAACCTGATGACGTCAAGGCAATAAGAATTGGTGTCCCATCAGAAGAGGGTATTGTGGAAGATGATGTGAGGTATTTGCCTTAATCTATTGTTTTCTTTCTTTAAAGCTGGCATTATTATGCTGTGGTTGGATATATATGGTGCTTTGCTGCAAGATAGAGGCAGAATTCTCAAAACTTAGCTGGAGAGATCTGGTTGATTGCGAGCATACTACCAATGGCCAGTAGTTAATGTTGCGATTGGCGAGGGACTTAACAGTTAAATTTCATTTAAAAAAGCATTTAACATGTACTGGATTTCAGATATAACGATTTCTGTTGACTTGATAAAGCTTGGAATTTTTCCTGTTGCTTATTGTTACTAATTTTATGTATTTATGTTGTGCATTAATGTTAAGAATCATTTGCTTGTTCGATCACAGAGCTGAGAACTACAATACATCTGCAGTTGAGTTTTTGAGACGACTCCCAGGGGTTACAGATTCCAATTATCGGGCTATAATGGATGGATGTAAAAGCTTAGCTGAACTTGCCCTTCTTCCTATAGAGAGGCTAACTGAACTAATGGGCGGTCAGAAGGCTGCACGAACTCTGAGAGACTTTCTTGACGCAAAGTATCCAACATTGTTATAATGTTATTTGGTATCATTCCACTGGTACAGATACAGAAGCTGGTTTGTGCTAACTATGGTAGAAACTATGCATTTGTTTGACCTTTAACTGTTTCTGTAGAAATGGTCATTAGTTTAGATTTGACTTTTTCATTGTTGTATTGTTTATTAATTCATTACAATTTTTCAATGAAGAAGAATTTCATTGTATTGTTTTCCAGTTGAGCACACCATTCAGCAATTTTCAGTAACTCTTTGTACTTGTTTCCTTATCATAAATAAAAAATATCATATGTTTCAAATCTCTATGTAGACTTAATCATTTTTGGATCGGATTCTTTCTTAATCTTTCTTTACCGGGGTCTTCCAGAAGGAAAAAAAAAAAAAGCAAACAAGAAATTTAGATGAGATCATTTTTTATATTAATATGAGATAATATAAAAATTAAAATTTAGTTTGATTTTTTGCCCTTTTTTTTCTCACTGTACTTTAATCTAGTTTGAAAAAGAAAAAAGAACGGTTCTTTAGACGGGGAAAGGGCGATAAAATTGTAAATGCACCGATATGTCAGTTACATGGGCAACGGCCTCTTTTGTCTTGTTCAAACAGATATATGACGGTATGACATTAACACAATGTCGTTTCGGTCAAAGCGACACTATGCAAAACGATGTCGCTTAGATAACAGAACTACCGGCAAAAAATCAGCACCTTTATAACCTTTCTCTATCAAAATCAAATTCAAGTGTGTCGTCGTCCATCAGTCCACAGCTCAATCCTAATCCATCCCTCTGCATCTCACAGAAATGGCTCTTTCTGCCTCCGCCAATCTCACTGCCGCAGCCGCCGCGGCCTCCACCTCTTCCCCTCTTAAACTTCAAATCTTCCATTTCCATGCCACAACCAGGACCGGGAAAGCCAAATCCACCTTTGTTGCCTCAGTCTCCACTTCCTCTTCTGCATCATCAAACGTAATTTCTCCAGATTGGGCTTTGGATAGCTGGAAATCAAAACCAGCGCAGCAACTTGCGGAATACCCGGATCAGCAAGAACTGGAATTGGTGTTACAGACCCTTAACAACTTCCCGCCAATTGTGTTTGCAGGGGAGGCGAGGAAGCTCGAAGAAAGAATTGCCAGTGCTGCTGTTGGAAACGCGTTTCTGCTTCAAGGTGGAGATTGCGCAGAGAGTTTTAAAGAGTTCAATGCCAATAATATTCGTGATACTTTCAGGGTTTTGCTCCAGATGGGTGTTGTTCTCACTTTCGGCGCTCAAATGCCCATCATCAAGGTCCCAACTCTATCCAAAAATTATCTTTTTTAATTTAATTCCAATTCAATATTATTAGTCAAAAACACATGGACTAATTTGGAATGATTTTTTGGAGTGTTTTGACCTCCTTAGTTCTGTATGATTATGCCGATATATTGAAATTTTTCCGAAATTATCTGAATTGGTCTTTATTTTGGGGCTTGGCCTTATGTTTGTTGGATCTTATTTGCTTTTTTTTTTTTTTTTCTCATATGTTTAAAAGTTAGTGTTCCATATATGGAGATATCAATGTCAGCTACCATTATCGTAACTTATACCCGAGACTTCAAATTTTTTTTTTCTTTTTCCTGATATTATTGATAGAAAATGTCAATCGAAATCATCCCCTTTTTAACAGTTTAGAAGATTATAAGTAAAAAAGTAGGAACTGGGTGGAGCTGAGAATGGAAAGAATTTATATGAACTTATGGGCAGAAAAAAAATATGAGTATTAGTTTCAATGTATCTGACTAAAATATGAGCACATCCTACTCTTTTTATAGGACCAATTCCAATGTTTGCAAGTTATGAAAGCATTGGAATTTTACAAATGCTTACATTATGAATTGGAATCCTTTGCATCAACGTTTGAACTAATTGAGATTCATTTTAAATTTTCGTTTACTTCTGGTTTTCCTCGACGTGGTTTCTTGTTTGAGTTTTCCGCTGTGTCATTCAGCAAATTCATCGTGTCACATCTTCCCATATGCAGACTAAGGTCACATTCCTCACTTCTGTCTCCCATAGCGTCCCTTTAACTGCTCTGTCAAGTAGTGATTATGTCTCTTACTAATAGAAATGATTTGTGCTACACTTTTCTCACACATTGCTAACTTGTATTTTTAATGATCAAGTTATATTAAATTTGTTCGGTGTCAAGGATCCACATCCTACAGTCGCCTTGATAATCTTTTGTGCTAATAGTTTAATGCCTTTAGGTTTAGGTTTCTATCATTCTTTGATGCTAAATGAAATTTACTTCATTTTGTTGACATGGAGCTTTCACAGTAATCACATTTTCTTACTTAGAGCCTTGCATTCCAAATAGATTTGGTTGCTTTTTCTTATAAAGAAATTGTGTGTGAGTTTTGATTAACCGCATGACAGGTGGGAAGGATGGCAGGCCAATTCGCAAAACCTAGATCAGAGCCATTTGAGATAAAAGATGGTGTGAAGCTCCCAAGTTATCGAGGAGACAACATTAATGCTGATGCTTTTGATGAGAAATCTAGAATTCCTGATCCTCAAAGGTTGATCAGAGCATACCTGCAATCTGTTGGCACCTTGAATCTCCTTAGGGCTTTTGCTACTGGTGGATATGCTGCAATGCAAAGAGTTTCGCAGTGGAATCTGGATTTTGTGCTGCATAGCGAGCAAGGAGATAGGTGTGTTCTGGACTTATCATTCTTATACATTGTCTAGTTTTCATCCATTTTCAATTCTACCTGCAGTTCAAGGCCTTGCATAGTCCACGGCTGAAGTGTGATTTACTGCTGTATAAATTGTTCTCGCACAACATTGTTGCATCCTGGTTCACTCAGTTTGTCAAAATTTAGGATTTCTTGCGACTTGATAGACTTCAATGACCTAAATGTTTACTGTTATATAATTCATAAATTTGGTTGTCCTTTTACTGCTTCATGTAGTTAGTCAAACTTGTAAGAATTAAAGATGTCCGTAATTGCAATATTATTTGCATTTACAGTATCTGAATCTTTTGCTCAAAGCCAGGTACATGGAACTTGCCCGAAGAGTAGATGAGGCACTGGGGTTCATGGCTGCTGCTGGTCTCACTGTTGATCATCCTATAATGAACACGACTGAGTTTTACACATCTCATGAGTGCCTTCATTTGCCGTATGAGCAGGCCTTGACCCGAGAGGACTCAACAAGTGGCCTCTTCTATGATTGTTCTGCTCACATGCTTTGGGTAGGTGAGAGGACTCGGCAGTTGGATGGAGCTCATGTTGAATTCCTCCGAGGTGTTTCCAATCCTCTTGGCATTAAGGTAATCAACAATTACAACCTCTAGAATCTCTGAAAACCATGGGAAAAAAAGACTAATACGGGATATTTGGACTTTTTGCACTTGTGCAGGTGAGTGATAAGATGGATCCAACAGAGCTTGTGAAGTTGTGCGAAATCCTTAACCCTCACAACAGGCCTGGAAGATTGACAATTATTACTAGAATGGGAGCAGATAATCTGCGAATTAAACTCCCCCATCTCATTAGAGCTATCCGCCAGGCTGGGCTTATAGTCACCTGGGTCAGTGACCCTATGCATGGCAATACAATTAAGGCTCCATGTGGTCTCAAGACACGGCCATTTGATAATATCAGGGTAAGCAAACTTGTGAAATGACATTTCTCTGAACTTATTCATAAGGAGGAAGATCTTTAATAGGAACTAACTTCACTTTTCTCAGGCTGAGTTGAGGGCATTCTTTGATGTGCATGATCAAGAAGGCAGCTACCCTGGAGGAGTCCATTTGGAGATGACTGGACAGAACGTGACAGAGTGTGTCGGAGGGTCAAAGGCTGTGACATTTGATGACTTAAATTCTCGTTACCACACACATTGTGACCCTAGGCTGAATGCATCACAGTCGCTAGAGCTGGCTTTCGCCATAGCAGAGAGGCTGAGGAAGAAAAGGTTAAGGTCCAGTAATGGTATCCTCAGTGGTCGCAGAATTGGGGAATCTATGGCATAGGATGTAGTTTTGCTTTTAAGTTATTTTGGCATTTGGTCCTTTTTGCTGTAAATTAACAAGACTACGTGTTATGTGTGCTACTCAAATTTTCTGTCAAATGGAGGCCTCTTGGCTTTTTAAGTAGACTTTGTTTTTTTTTTTTTCCTTTTTTGTGTCAACTGGTATGTGCTCTATGAAAGGGTTTGAATTGGTTTTTTGTCATCTCGTGCCTAAATAGACTTTTTATTTTGTCTGATTCTGAAACTAATAAATGAGATAATTGCAAAATCGTTCTCGGGAAAATTACAGAATCAGATGCCAAAACTACAAGATAGGCCTTCCAAAATAACTAGGGATTCTTTGTGTGTAGATGACTTTATGTGCACCTAAACATCATTGCGCTGAAATTCATATACTTCCTACTATAAATATGCCTCTCACAATTTGGGAGGAGGAAGTAGCCATTTAGAACCTTCAATATAACTAAGAGAAAGGAAAGGTTTTACATTTGCATCATTTAGTTGCTTGGCAAATTTAACACGTCCATCAATATTTGCGTCTGGTCCTGAATTCTTAAATTCTCCGAAGATCTCTCTGCAAAGTGCATAGAATATTATTGAAATATGCAAAATGAGTATTATATGTAAGTCATTTTATGTGTTTAAAGAGATTAGTTAAAAATTTTTTACGGATCTCATTAAGGATGTTATCACTTTGAGTAATATCAAATGAGGTATACCTTTATTTGCATACACCATTTCGCATTTATATATGTATATACCACATACACTCGATCTTCATTATTTTACTACTATATTATGAAAGTAACATCATTTATATTATGATTATCGTATAAATTATATTATTATAAGCATATGAGAATTATATATTTGTATACATTTCATAATTACACTCATATGTGCTTATTGATCTACTATGCGAATTATCTATATATATATATATATATATATATATATAATCCTGAAACAAGAGAATGTGAGTTGAAACTTCTTCCTTTCAGTATTCTGCTTTATATTTTTTTAGAAATTTTTGAATTTTTTTCTTTATTTTTTTATATTTTGATTAGATGATTATATTTTTTAATTTAAAATTAATAATTGGATAATATCAATTTTTGAATTCTAATATAACTTAACACCTATTTTATTAGATTTAGCATCTATGTTTTATATTTGAAAAAATTTAAAAATTTTTAAATATAATTTGATTTTTGAAATTTTTAATTTTATACCTTTATCTATATATATAAGCGTAATCAGATTATTTTTAAAGCTGAATATGCTGCACAAGTGAGCTTCTTTCCTTTTTTACTGTGTTTTTACAATAATGGTTTAATGTTTTCGATAGGTGAGTAACATTTGGTTTAATGTTTTTACAATATTTGTGTTTTTACAATATTGCTTTAATGTTTTCGATAGGTGAGTAACATTTGGTTTGTTCGTTTACTTTTGGTTTCTTTGATTATTGATTTGTAATTACATTTCATATTAGTTTATATTTGTTTATTAAAATTTTTTAATTTTTTTTGCAGATAAAGAATATTTAAATCTTTACATAGAATTGGCAGCAGCAGAATTATCAAACAAAAGAAGGCCGCCTCACCCACTCAAAGCAGCGAAATATTTAATATGCAAAAATGTTTTTTTTGGTGTGTTAACAAACTACAAACTTAAATATATATATATTCATCTCTTTTACCTTTTTGTTTATTTATTTCGTTTTCATTTTTTTAAAATTATTGTATTTATTGATAAATTAAAATATAATAATCCGCACATTGCGCGGGCTTTTATCTAGTTATAATATAAGAGTTGATTAGATTACTTGCAATGTGGTCATACTGTGTTTTGTTTGTGTGTGGAATTGGAATGAAATAAGTTGTGACACAAAACCATAGGGTGGCTTCCTGATCTTAATGAAAAAGAGAATGGAAAAATAATAAGAGGATTAATCACGTGAGAAATAAACCAGTTGGCCATGTATGGAAAGATGGACTCCTCGTGTCCTGATAAAGGGATGGTCTCCTTTATCATGAAATATAATTATCAGATTACTTGTGAAGTGAGAAAATAATGATGTCACTAACCAATCTCCATTTGATGTGATTACTTGAAGGTGATATTATTTATGAATGTTGATATTATGACATATGCTTGATTAGACGAGTGTTCATCATAATAAATGTGGAAAGCACCATGTGTGATCGTTTGGGTTTTGCATTATTTATAATTATTCATTGAGTTTATAAAACTCACTCCCCTTCCTTGAATTTTTCTCAAGAGGTAGATATTGTGTTGGTTCAAATAAGCTCTGCTTATTTCTTCGCAGAGATGGAGTAAAAATTTTCAATTTTTGATACATTTGAATATATATTATTGTATAAGAATGTATTCATCTTTATATTGAGCTACGCAAATAAAGAGTCATGTATTACAATTGATCATATGTAAAAGTTATTTGTGTGTTGTTCAATAAACCTATAGAATACTCTAATTGACTTTCTAATAGTATGATTGGCCTAATTTGTCTATATTATGGACGACGTGGGTGGTAGATGAAATATAGGCCGAACCATGAATTATTTGAAAAATGGGAGTTGAGCTAGAGATATGATTTGATGGTATGATTTAATATCGTCGTATTATGGGCGTTGAGCCAAAGATATGATTTGATATTATGATTTAATATCGTCGTATTATGGGCTTATTGTTCTTAGAATCAGTTTTAAAGAAATAAATTAATGTGAGTTAAGCTTATTATGGGTTTTAGACGCTTTAAGCTTACCTGAGCCTAAGTATCAGAGCCCACGGTTTTAGACGGTGACAATTTGTTCTTAAAATTATTCAGTTTTCTATTTTTATATAAAATATTAAGTTGTAAGTGACCACTTCTTAGACAAAGTAACACCTATCAATTGTAGCTCATCATATTTTTTATAAAATTCAAAGCCCAAAAGCAACGGGTTACACAATATGTAGACTTGTTGTAACAATACTGAAATTTTTACACACTATAGGTAAAAAAAAAAAAAAACCTATTACTATGTAACCAGACACCTTTGGTCTATTTTTTAAAATAAAAAGCGACATTTTCATAATATTTGCAGTTTTTACACAATATAAGCTACAGGACCAGTAAAGTACTCACTGTAGTTTTGAGAAACGGATCATAGTAATTGATGTTATCGATTTAATTGTGAATCGAATCGTGAAATAAGTACGGGTTGAATATCTAAGATGGAGGGTTAAAATATCATACCAAAATCGGTAAATAAATGAATACAAATTGCCGAATTGGATAAAAACTAATTCATTATAAAATGAAAGTAGTAAAACAGATAATAGCAAAAATTTTATTGTAAAAATTAGAACCAGATATATTGCTCTAATCTGGCTTATTTACAAGTAGTAATTAAGATGCCAAAACTATAAGATAGGCCATCCAAAATGGCTAGGGATTCTTTGAGCGTGGATGACTTTATGTACGCCTAAACATAATTGCGCTGAAATTCATATACTTCCTGCTATAAATATACTCCTCACAATTTGGGAGGAGGAAGCAGCCATTTAGAACCTTCAATGTAACTAAGAGAAATGAAAGGTTTTACATCTGCATCAGTTAATTGCTTGGCAAATTTAGCACGTCCATCAGCAGTTGCGCCTGGTCCTGTATTCTTAAATTCTCCAAAGAAGATCTCTCTGCAAAGTGCAACGAACATTATTGAAATATGCAAAATGTGTATTATATATAAGTCATTTTATGAGTTTAAAGAGATCAGTTAAAAATTTCTCACGGTTCTCTTTCAGGATGTTCATTATTAGACCATCCTTCGGGACAGATAACCTCGCTTATGGTACTATATGCAAATATCGCCTTAGGAGCTGGCATCCATGCTCGGCCTAGGTATGCTCCTTTTGCTTTCCCAGTAATGCTACAATGAACAAATGAAAAGCCCGTATCTTCAGCATTTCCTCTTGCTTGTGCAACAATCACTGTCATTTCCTTATCTTGCAGCACCTCTAACTGGGTATTCTGCATAGAATATATGTTGACGTTGATATTCATAAACAAAGGTATTATGTGCACATAAACAAATCCAATATATGTTGAGTTCTAATGGAAGTTTTATTACAAGATAAATAGACTTTCCGCTCCCAAAAATGAAATCAACGGTGCCTTCAACGTAACAGTCTTTCCAAAAGTGAAACCCTTTGTCATCGCATATTGTATCTTGAAATCCAATAAATCTGCAATTGTAAAAACTTGACATACTTCCAGCAATTCTGAAAGCAACTGCTTGGGCTCCAGGTCTTTTTCCATCAGGCGCAGGTGCAGTATTCTAATGCAAAAGTAAATCCATAAATTGTTAAAATGTGACAGAAATGAAATCATAAATAACGAAAGAAAAGCTAAAGCGTTGTAAATTAACCTTTATAACTAAATTGCTTCCCACGAAGAAATCAGACTCCACTTGTAATGTGGCGCTATACACAGTTCCATATTCATGAGCAGTGCCAGCAAATGCTATGATTGTCTCCTCAGGTACTCCGACAAACGAAACAAAAGGCTTATCTTTTTCAACAGTAACTTTCTCGGTGTAAGTCCCAGGTCCAATATCCACAATCACGCGTTGTGTATTTTTGGCTGGAATGCTCTTAACAGCATCTGTTATAGTCTTGAACTCTCCACTTCCGTCTGCTCTCACCTTAATAGTCTTGGGAGTAGCTTCAGCTGCTTCAAGGTCAGCATTTAAAGTGCCCTTACGGTCTGCCAGTGGCTTGACATTGGCTTCAAACCAAGCTTTTACTTCAGCTTCAGCCTCTGGTATTGGTGCTGCATCATCAGAGCTAACGGTGATGGCTGTAAGAACAATGGCAATGATGGCATATTCGACGAATGCGAGGAGACTGAAGTGTTTAATCATCTTGTATAGATTTTTAGTTTCTTGATATGTTTTTTGTTTCTTTTTTATTA
>CANUEX010009089.1:0-10155 GCA_948099535.1 Jatropha multifida
CAAAGCCATCATCTTCCTCCTCTCGTCGAGCACTTTAAGTTTGGGTGCTCGATCGCCGGATTCCATGGCCAGTTGGCCGGAGACGCGAAGGGGAATGGGGAGGGGAGTCTGCTGCGCGCGCGAGAGAGAGGGAACGGGGAAGGAGAGAGAAAAAAAGAGTTTTTCTTTTTTTTTTTTAATTTTATTTTATTTATTAATTTATTAATTTATTTTATTATTGTTTTATTATTATTATTATTATTTATTTTAATTAAATGGTTTCGGTTCAATTTGAACTGATTTGATCTAACCCAACGATTTAGCCTATTTTTATTTGATTTAAGGATTTTTTTGACTGAGTTAAACTATTTAAATTCGGTTTTCGATTCGGTTCGCGGCATAAAATATTATTTTTGGCCAATTCTCATTGGTGAAAATTTACAATTAAATTTTAAATAGAAATTCTTTTGAAAATAAATTAACGGGTCATTTCAGAAATGCTCTTTAGAATTTAGATAATCAGTTGTTGCCAATTAATTGTGAATAAAATAATATGTCTCTCTCATTCTCTCCTAAACATAATTGAACTATTTACTACTTGACTACAACATAGGCTAAAGCTACCATGTCTATGAGAGAGAGATTTGATTTCTCCAATTAGAGTTTATATTCAATGTTAAGAATGAATCTAAATGAGGAGTTTCATACCATACAGAAAATAATATTGCACCAAATAGAGAATAGCTCATAGGATTATTTCTCAAATACAAGTATAAAAATCTTTACAAATACATGAGGATTTTGAGTTAAATTCTAAACCCAAGAGCATAAATTGACAACTGAACTTTGAAAGAAAATTCTAATGGAACCCCGAATTTTTATATTAGCCTATTAAATATTTTAATTTCTGAAATTATATTTATTAGATACTTTAATCTATTAATGGACCCATTAAATATTTCAATTTATAAAATTGCATTTATCGATACTTATTTCCTTATAAAACATAAGAAATCATTGTTCAACAATTTATGTCTATAGATGCATAAAGTATTGCACTTATTAAACATTTATTCAATAAGTGAACATTGTGCAAAATTATATTTGAGAAGTGTGATATTAAAATTTGAAGTATTTTATAGGTGTAATTTTATAGTTAAAAAGTTTTATGGATTAATGGGTAACCTAAAACTTAGTTTTTCGTATCATTTGTCAATTTATGCATTGATCCCAAATTCTAACACAAGGCACTTTAGAAATTCTTAAATCCAGCTAGAAGATGGATATTAATTGCAATCAGTAGTGATACACATATGGAGTTAAACAGCAGAAAGCATCTAGTCACCATAGTCAACAGCTTCAGCTTCTACTTTCTAAGCCTCTTCTGAATGGGAAAGCTTCCTTTTCAAAATCTCATTCTCCTTCCGCAGTTTCATAATCTTCGATTTAAGTGTTTCAACAAGTCGATGTGAAGCCATATCTTGTTGCTGTTCAACCAGCTTTGTTCTGATAATCACCACTGAAATTCACCAGAGAACCAAAAGTAAATTAGAGAGTAAAAGCTCCACTAAAATCATTGATGACTCAAAAAAAAAAATTAAAATTGTTTCATTGTCTGCATAAACTTCTGGCAACATTGTTACAAGCCAATATTTTCATTTCCATAGAAGCACAAAGATGGGCGGAACCAGTTAAATACATTAAGGATTAAGAGGTCACAAACTCACTCTGCTTTTCCAAATCCTGGAGCTTTCTATTCAATTCATTTTTCTCTTCCTGTTCGACCATGAGACAATCCTTCAAATCTTGAGTCTCAAGATTATCTGTCACATAAACATTTCTAATAAGCTTATCCATGTTCAAATATAGTAAATCTGGTTATAAAAATTTTAAAAATTCGTTAATTTCAAACTAGAAACGTCACATTTTGATTCCACATCAACATGGATTCTTTCCAATCTGTTTGCTAGAGTTTGCATATGGGCTTTATGCGCTGCTAAATCTTGGCGAAGATGATTTACTGTTGCTTCACTTGTTGCCTTCTCAAGTTGTAAGCCTCTAAGATAATGTGAGAAAATCATTGCTTAAAGAAGAACTAAATTAAACATCTTCTAAAAAAACAAAAAAAAAAAACCTAAATTAAACATGTATGAAGAACATATACTTGTACTAATGGGAAATCACCTGACTTGAACCTCCAATTCTCTAATCTTAGTTGCATACTCTTGCTTAAGCAATTCCATGGCCTCTCTGTATTCCTGTTTATCCATTTGTTAAAGTCTAAGGCCCTGTTCAGTTGAAATGATAATATTCATTTCATTATTAGAAATTAAATTTTATGAAATTCAATCTAACTAAAATAGATTCCATCGTCCATAAATTAATTTTAAATACTTCAAATTTATTTATATCAAACAAAGGATATGATGGCGTGGTCTCATTCAAGTGGACACTGCCCATTGAATTTTCTATTTATTTTTAATCAAGGTTGGTGCACTCGTAGCTCGCCAATCTTTTAACTAAATAACCTTTCTATACGAGAGAGAGAGAGTTGAGTGGAGTGTGTGCAAAAGAAAAGGAAAGAAAACAAAGTGAGAGTGCATGTGGTGAACCGCCAATTTCGGTTCGTTGAAGGATCGGTTCACATTTTTTAAATTTTGAACCAAAATTGACCCTTCTGAAACCTACCTTTGAACCTTTAGTTCCAATTTGATTCTGATTTCGATCAATTCCGATGAATCGACGGTTTGAATTGTGATTCCAATTCAGTTTTAGTATTATGCAAATTTTTTAAAAAATTAATAAAATTTGACTATAAATTCATAAATAAATAATAATTTAATGTCTAAATTTTATTAATTAAATTATTATAAAATTTTAAAAGAAAAACTGCAATTAACAACTTACAACTATTATCATATTAAATTTACAAATTTTATTAATTCACTAATATAGGAAATTATAATTTTTTATTTTGGGCTTGAATTAAATTAAAATTGAAAATTTTAAATTTAATTGCCTAAATATCCTCTTAGAAATTAAAGAAATCAAAGTTCACGTAGTTTTCTTTTTTTTTTTTACAGTAGAAAATAACCTCAATTATTACAATTAATTTTAGTCATTGGTGCCATTATCACTAGTCGCAATTAATGAACCAAAATCATTATCATCGCTTGAATAGAATGAATTGGAAAATTGGAAATTAAGGAAAATAAAACAATAAAAAAATAATGAACTATGAAAATTTGAGACAATTTTGATTGAGGATAAAAGGAGAGTTAGGATATAATTGATTGTGAAAAAAAATCAACTCATTATAAAAAGGCAACTCTCTTTCTTTTTATGTATTTTAATTTCTTTTTTTAAAAAAATCAACTATTCTCTTCACTTTTTATCCAAATTAAATCAAACATGTGTATTTATCCATTTTTTTATCCAAATTAAATCAAATCATGTGTATTTTTTCACCACTTTTATAAATTATGTACTGTTATGTAATTCTCTTCACTATAAATCAAATTAATTACAGTCAAATTAGGTGATTTAAATTTTTTTATAAAAAAATTTTAACTACAATTTTGTTTGTGCATCCGGTTCGAACTGGACCAAAATCTCCGGTTCCGAGCCGATTCATATTCATATTTTAACATTCACATGAACTTTAACCGATTATCGAACCAATGGTTCCAATTTAAATTTTAAACCGCCGGTTCCGGACTGATTTCGATTCATCTATACTACGGTTCAGTTCTGATTCGATTCTAGTTCAAACCGGACATGTGGTCATGCCTAGTGATACCACACAAAATAGAAGAAATAAAACAAGAGAAAGTGATGTGAGAGAGAGAAAAGCAAACCAAGCAGTAAATTTGATTGTCTCGATCAGTCGATAATATGTTGCTCTATTTACCAAGTTTTAAAAGGTGAACAGAACTAATTCTTGGTTTGACTCTCTCAACTTACCAAGTTCTAGAAGGTGAACAGAACTGATTCTTGATTTGACTCTCTCAACTGGTGAAATCTATCACTTTTTCTCTTGTATTTACTATTAAAATCCACCTTTTAGGTGAGGATAATATTTGCATTAGCCAAGGGTGTACCCTAATAATACTTGTTTAGACTCCAGTTGATCTAGAGAGGGAACTCTTTGTACCCGTTAGTGGAAGATTTTGAAATGAACTACAATTCAGTAGTTTTTCCCTTCTCCTTGAGGATTTCCTGAGTAAAATTGGTGCGTTGTCCGTCGATAATTTTCTATTATTTTATTTGGCTACTATTGTTAGTAATACTAAGATTTATTTTTGTTGTCTATTTTGATTTACACAAAAAGGGAAAAATATTGATCAGGGATTATTATTATTATTATTTCCACTGTGCTCATATTACTTATCCGTATTTTAGCTTATTATATTTTCCCAACAGAGTAAAAGTACAAAAAAACATTCCAACCATGAGTCATCAGAATCGATAAGAAAATCACTCTAAACTTAATTTTCGAATTTACTCTAATCTCTATAGGAAAATATCTCTAATTGAAAATACTAACCAACTCTGTTAACATAAATGAACTTACTTCTTCTTTACTGAGATTCTCTTCACTCAGTCTTTTCATTTCCTCCTTTAGGCTTTGAAACTTCACGCGGAATTCAAGCTGTATCTCATAAATAAATAAATAAAAATAAGCTTCGTAACAGAGGGGGAAGAAAAGAGTAGGTAAGTAAATAACAAAAAACACCCAAGTTTAGATTCTTTCAGCAACCGCAAACCTGCTCAGCTATATTGTGAAAATTTTCTGTATACAATTTACTCAGCCGCTCATTTTCTGCAAAGTTACAATAAAAATGGAAAAAGAGAAAAAAAAATAGAAACAATCAAAAGAAAAAGGCAATGAAAAAAAAAATACCAGCAGATTTAGTAATGAATATATATGAAATACCTTGTTTCAAACTTTGGCAAGTGAGTTCAAGAGCCTCTCTATTTTTAATTTCTGCACTCCAATTTGATTTCAGCAACTGGATTTCTGTTATCCCACTCTTGAAATCCTAAGAATACATAATTTTCGTTAGTTTTTTTTTTTTCGGAAGTAATTGTCTATCCTCTGTTTGGTCTCCGAGAAAATAATGAAGAAAAATAAACGAAAAAGATAATTCTCCTTTAATTGTTTGTTTCATTCGAATCGATTTTTCACGCTTATTTTTAAGCAGAATTGATCAAAATTGACGCAAATATAAATTATTCAAACACAATTTTTTTCCTTTACTATCTGTTTTAGAGATCTACATGTAAATAAATAAATAAATAATTCTTAAGTTTCTTTTAGCTTTTCTATAATTTTCATGGCAACCAAACAGAAAGCTAGAAAATTGTATAAGAAGATTACCTCGTAGATCTGATCAAAACTTAAGAGAAGAGAATGAATTTCTTGATCACTCGCTACAGCTGCCATTTTCGCTTGTAATTAAGCCGAAACAGTATTAACGGACAGCAAAGCGATGAACCTCGGTCTGACTTAAATACCTATTTTCCCGCCAATAAGCTAAAATACTAATTTTGCGGTAAGATTTGGGCTTGGCCTGGCTCGGGCCCATATTGCAGAGTCCCAGATTTCATTATAAAAATAACCTAGTAGCATTTTTTTAACTTTTAAATTAATCTATTAAATTCCTCCGTTTGCAAAATTATAGCAATACTTCAATATTAATTAACATATTTTTCCTATAAATAAATATTGAAAACGACTCGAGGCTCATTTGGTTTAGTTATTATACTAGCAGATAGCTTATATTAGTTGTTGATAGTTGATAATGGGTGATTGATAGCATTTAGCATTTAGCATATGAATGTTAATTAATAGTTGAAAATGGGTATCAACCCACGACTACGTCCACTAGTCGGTTTACCATGCAACTTCCAGCGTGTTTCCTTAATATGTCCCAGCCTTCCACAATGGTCACAACGATTGTTATTCTCCTCAGATCGAGTATGAATAGTTTGTAAAGATTGAGAAGCTACAAGTCCAGCTCTCTCAGATGGCCCAGGGGATAACATCACACATCTCCTACTCTCCTCTTGTTGTACATAAGAGTATGTTTCCTCTAAGGAAAGTAGAGGATCTTTCCCCAAGATCTGGATCCTAATCAGGTCATATTCAGCATGCAATCCTGCAAGAAACTCATAGACTCTCTCAGTCTCAACCTTCTTCTGGTATTCAACCGCATCCACTTCGCACTTGGGATGAAAGGTCTCATAGTAATCTAGCTGTCGCCATAGGTCATTCAAGGCAGCATAGTACTGGTTAACTGTCAATTCCTCTTGCTTCAAGCTGTGGACTTTGTTGCAAAGCTCATACACTTGAGCATAATTTCCACGCTGAGAGTAGGTCATAGTCACAGTTTTCTAAATTTTTGCTACAGTATCCAATATCAAATACCCATTAGCAATTCTAGGCTCCATAGAATTTATAAGCCAGGACATAACTAATGAGTTTTCAGAGTCCCATTTGTCATAAGTGTCACTTTCAGGTGCAGGTGAGGCTTTAGAACCCGTAATATAGTCTTCTTACCTTCTAGCTTTAATGAACAATAGGCATGACCTAGACTATGCAAGATAATTTGTACCATTTAGCTTCACCGGACTGATTTGTAACGACGGGTTGTCATATGAAGCACCAACTTTAGTGTCAATACCATCACCAATTGTTAAAAGACAGCAGAAACTATTGAAATCAGATCTGAATACCGTAAAAAACACCCGAAAAATAGTGCAACCCGAAAGACAGCCCTGAAAACACAAGAACCAGTGCAGGAAAATAGTCTAGGAGGAGGCGCAACACCAAGGCGACGCTGCTAGAGTGATCCGCTGCCGGAGAAGTGGCCAGAGTACGCGCCACACGCCAGCGCGTGAAGAAGACGGCAGAACTTGTCGGCGGCGCATGAGCCCACGCGCGGCGTCTGTTGGTGACCGAAAAGCTGGCAAAGGCCGACCGGCGACTCTTCTTCCACTCGGTTTGGGCGGTGACAATTCACTCTCTCTCCTGTGGTTGCAGTAGCTTCAACCTAGGCTAAGGTTTTTCTCTCTCTACTGTTCTCTCTCTACTGTGTTTGGGCTGACAAAAGGTGGATTTTATGCTCTGATACTATGTTGATTTTATGTGTAATGTGAGAGCTTTTATTCCTTCTTTCTTAACAAATGAGATACAATTCACTCTTATTTATAGATGTAGGCTATTTCCAAAATACCTAAGTTATCCTTTACACCTAAACTATACTATTCATACATACAACTATATATCACAACAATTTTAAAAAATATAGGGACAGAGTAGATATTATTAACATAATGTGAGGACACGTTTATAATTTTTCCTATTTTAAAAAAGATAGAGACAAATTAATTGTATTTCACAATTCACAAGAATCATAATGTATTTTTCCCTATTGATAACTAAAGTTTGCTCTTTTTTGAAACTGAAACGCATCGAAATAAATTTGGAAACCAGACTGAACCAATCAATTTGGTTTGATTCACAGAAAATAACTGTTTGCAATAACTGATTCAAAAACTAACCGAAGTTATAAACGATTGGCAACGGAAACCGAAACCAAAACTGAATAACCGAAGTTATGGATAATGGATACATGAGGTGGATGGAATATTATGTTTTCAGGCCTCGAGTGGACATATTCGGAGTTGCTTCTGTTGGATTGTAGTTTTTGGATTTTACTTGTTGATGCCTTGAGAAGAATATATACATATATATATATATATACAATAAGTGCGTCTTGTATTGCATGTACTCTCTCATGTGCATAATTCTAATTCTAGTGCTTATGATCAATAAACATATACCTACGCCGAGTATATACATCCAATAAACTTAATAATCAATAATAATAACCAGAGTAAAATAAAAAAATTAACGAAAATTTTATTTTCCTTTTCTATGAAGTTACATTAAATTGATGTATATAGCTGGCAAATTTACTAGGCATGGGCAATCCGTGGCCTGCAAACAACCATTATATTATACACCACCGGAGCCTGGTTAATTTCCGGCGGCCAGTGACATCCTTCTAACGAAAGCTCTTGTATCCACATCTTTTCTTGTTCCACAAACAACTGAATGTCTAAGCCATAATCCTTTCAAGAATCTCTTCTTCTTCTTTTTATTCTTGATTGCACTATTACTGCTGTAGGAACCGTCTGGTGATGGTGATGGCATCGATATAATACTTTCTTGATCTCCATTAAAGGTTCTATCATAAAATCGTTTACTACTATTACTAGACTCTATAATAAGATCATTTAGTCGTTTGGATATACTCGCAATCTCGTAGGCATCAAGAAGAGAATTGTTAGTATGGGTTGAACTTTCTTTGATCTTTTTATTCATGGCTTCTAGCTTGTATCTCGATGGCTTAGGAGCTTGACGAGTTCTATAGACATCGAATTCACGCATCAGCTTCTCTTCATCGGAACCCGAACCATGTTGATACCAAGCCCATGCCGCTGCTTTAACAATGGAGATATCATTATCATCATGAATACTGTTATTTCTTCTAGGGTTTTTATTTTTTTTGTCCATGAAAATTGTGAAGGGTGTGGAAGAAAGCATAGGGAATTTGAGAGGGAGGGAAGTTGAAATATGTGGAAGTCTGGAGGTCCACGCTATAGATAAAAAGTAGGTTACGTTATATAGTGTTTTATGCGTCAATGTTCTTTTTGTTAAAAAAAGGTATATGATCCCATGAAGGGATTGAAGAGGTTTTTGTATGTTTGGCTAGGATTTGGTGTGCTGCGTTGTCAGAATTGAATTGCATCATTTAATTGGAAAAATGGAAAATGGGGCTAGTAGAAACTTTTGTTAGGTGGGAGTTGGGGTCCCAATCCCATGCCTGTGAAGGTAGTATTTTAGGCATAAAGATAAAGTGTTTCCTCAATTTGTAATTTGTAATTTGTCATTGTCGTTCTGGTTTCTTAGGATTAATTAGAAGGAACGGATTGGATTGGATAGTAGCATCTTGTTTTCTTGATTTGTGACATATAAACCACCACAAATATGTGAGAGAGAGACAGATGATATGAGATGACATATGCAAAAAAAAATATTCCATGCTTTATATGTGCACACGACTGTCTAAGTGAACAGTGTACTGGTGGAATTAAAGGGAAGAACTAACTAAGAAAATAAGTTTTGTTACTGAGGATGTTTTTGATCATTCACCCATAAAAAAAAAGAGAATAAAATTTTTAAAAACCCTTCATGGATCAACTGGGTGTATATAAGTAATACAATAGGTATAGGTAGGAATGAAAATGGAATGGATATTCGTGAAATTTACATTATATGCACCTTAACTTAGCTCAAAATTTTGACGTCACATTAAAATTACTTTTGACCTCTATCCAAATTCATGTACAATTTTAATATTCGCATCTATTTCACACATGTTTAATTAATATCTAAACCCGCTATAAATAGATTGAGGCGACTAGAATATCCATAAAACCCATATGTATAGTAATTCATCAACTACAACATATACAAGAATAAATCTCAATTTGATCTCTGAACTTATTTAGCATAATCAAGAATGTCATATTTAACCTTTTAAGTCATTTTAGCCATTAAATTTGTATAAAATAATTAAAAAGAATCTGATTTCGCTTTTTTTTCTAATTTAACCCTTGAATTTATTTTGATTTTTATAAATTAATAATTGATTTAATTAAACATGAATGACTTTTTATCTGTTTTTATTCTACATTAAAAATACTCATATCAAACTTTTCTAACACTTATAAATATAAATTTAAAATCCACAAAAATATCATTTCTTATAATATATTTAAATTCATAAACATGCATTATAACTTTAATATACTGAATATGGAATAATTTCATAAGCAATAATGTCACGACCCAAAACCGTGGGCCGGACCGGCACTAGGACCTAGGTAAGCTTAAGGCACCCGAGGCCCATAGTAAGCCTAAACTATCACACTCCATCCTTAATATCATTTGACTATCGGAATAGTAAGCCCACATTATGACATTTTTTTTTTTATAAGACAATCAGAGTTATTAATTATAACCCAGCATTAGTAATGCATACTATTTGCAGCTCGGGCCCACATCCATATAATAAAAATATTTTCTCATACAAGTATTTATTT